>JAQRFW010000009.1:0-282000 GCA_039762375.1 Keqinozyma sinolaborantium | reverse complement strand
GTCAGCTTGAGAAGTACCAGTGATCATGTTCTTGATGAAATCTCTGTGACCTGGAGCGTCAATGACGGTGACGTGGTACTTAGGGGTCTCGAACTTCCACAAAGCAATGTCGATGGTGATACCTCTTTCTCTCTCAGCCTTAAGCTTGTCCAAAACCCAGGCGTACTTGAAAGAACCTTTACCCAATTCAGCGGCTTCCTTCTCGAACTTTTCGATGGTTCTCTTGTCAATACCACCACACTTGTAGATCAAGTGGCCGGTGGTGGTCGACTTACCGGAGTCGACGTGTCCAATAACAACGACGTTAACGTGAGTTTTTTCTTTACCCATAGTGAAAAATGTGAAAATTTTTTTCTGGGAGGGGCGGCAATTTAAATGAAAAATTTTCGCCATGGTGGTTATGAACAGGACAAAATTTGGGGTCGGCGTGGGGTCTGCGCAACGGTGCTGGCTGCGACCGGGGCGCTCGCAGCAATGGCCTGGGCGGGTTTCGGGGTCGCTTGCGCCGCTTGGGCGGATTTTTGGCGTTGTTGGTCTGAACGTGCTGCTGTTCCTTTCCCGATTAGGAAGGCGGCTACTTTTGCATCCACTTCAGCTGCAATGCTCTGGCTGCTCATCGCTTTCCTGATCTGCCACGCTCTGTCTGTATTCTGTACTGCCACTCTGTACTGCCACTCTGTCCACCTCTGCGGCTGACCTGCGTCAACAATATGCCATTGATCATTGTCCTGTCGGTCTGGTAATTACGCTGATCCGGTCATGTGACCGTCAGGTGGGACCGCCAACTACCATTTGCCACTGGGCTTGTAGATTGGTGGCGAATTGCCACCAGACGCTTTGGGTGGTCTGGTTTTCTGGCATTTCGGGAATTTTCTGGCATATTCTCTTTACCGTTTCCACGTGATTCTTGCATCCACCCGTTCTGATGTCTGCAGTCAAGGGTGTGATGTCTGTAGCCAGCAATAGTGGTGTTTGTAAGCAGCCGGTCAGTACTGTGGCCAATTGGGTGGTCCTGTAGTAATTCTTTCAACAAGGCTGCCTCCTTCCCGATTAGGAAGCGTTATTGCATCCGGCAGTTTCTGTATGCGGCTTGGAATGAAGGTTGTAGAGCCAGTAACTCGTCCTTGAGTGTTACAGATGCCGCGGTAACCTTTGTATCTGCATCTCTATACTTCAACGATGGGCAACGTGCCGAGGTAAAGTCCAATTATTCACAAGACAGGTGCAGAACAACTAATTACCTCATGAGCCGGGAATACTCTAGTTATCTTCATCTCCACCCTGTGGTTGAGGTCCTTTTGCTGATCTAGTCTAACAGTCTTGTAGTCCTGTTTTTCTTCACTTGTAGAAAAAAGTATAAAGTAAAACAATGTGACGAAGACGAACGTGATGTTTATACCATGGACAACAATACAACTACTGCTACATCCATTACAAGCTCGTTGGGCGATACAGACACTAGATATCTATGATTATGATGGCACCCATGAAAAGTAGAAGAGCACTTTATTCCTATGCGGTTAACATGTGGATAATGAAATTAGTGTTCATATTATGGTTGGATAGCGACTTGTGATGTACGATTAGTAACTAGGATGACTAGAATGCTAGAGACAGGCTCCACCCCATCACAAGTTTACATGATTTCAAATAGCTCCAATATGCGTTGCAGTTTCAGTCGATGGATACCGTTGCTATACTTGTCACTGTACACTGTGCTTCCCTATGAAAGGATCGACTGCAAGGCACAACTCAGGATCCACCTTGACAGGTCAGTCAGGTGATGCGATGCCCCACAAAACCTTAAATAAGCTACAACTCCGATATGCTCTCGATATACTATTTATAAGATCACTGTACTACTTGCGGAACAACTCCAGGCCGCTGGAACTGGCCTCGAAACTCGAGCGGGTGGTGCTGGTGCTGGACCGGCGGCGCTGGTTGCGGGCGAGCTGCGGGTCGATCTTGCGGCCGTTGTTCTTGTAGGACGCCAAAAGCCCGAGGATGTCAGTAAGAGTGACCACGCCAATGAGTTTTCCCGGCAAACCATTGTCGTTGGGGGGGTTGTTCAAGGTGTCCTCGATGGTGACGGGCCCGGACGACGACTCGACGATCCAGAGCCGGTGCGACTGGGTGGCCACCAACTTGGCGAGCACGCGGCCCAAGGTGTTGGAGCGGTTGACGTGGAAGATGGGGAACTGGTCCTTGCCCTCGTCGATGCCCTTCTGCGAGAGATTGTAGCTGATGAAGTTCATGACAGACTTGAAAAGAAGGTGCGAGTGCTTGGACGACGACACGTTCTTGACGTCGACAATGGAGATGTTGCCCATGAGGTTGCCGTTGCGGTCGGTGACGGCCAACGACAGGATGCGCTCGACAAACATCTTGTGAAGGGCGTCGATCAAGGTCTGGTCGCCGAAAATGGTGATGGGCTCGCTGGTGCCGATCTTGAGGTCCTGGAGCGTCTGGCCAAAGAGCGCCTCGAGCAGCGGGAACCGGCGGGCGTTCTCCCACAAGTAGCGCACGAGCCGGCGCTGCGACAAAATGCCTACAATCTTGTTGTGGTCGGCGCCGCAGGTGATGGCGATCCGGTGCACGCCGTTGCCCAAGACCTCTGCCACGCTCAAGAGCGAGTCGCGGTCGCTGAACTTGATGAACGGGTTCTTGGGGTGGAGCCGGATGATGAAGTCGACGGGGACCTCCTCGCCCCGTTTGGCCTTGGCCAAGAGCTCGTCGGAGTCGGCCGCAGCGTCCAAGTCGCCCACGGCGATCTTGTTCATGACAAGCAACAAGTACGTGTTCAAGTCGGAGTAGTCAAACGTCAAGCAATTGTTGAGCGAGCCGTCGGCGGCAACTGCCACCGGAACCGACGTCAAATTGTGGGAAATCAACGTCTCGAACGACTTCTGCACCGAGTACGACTTGGAGATGGCCACGAGCTTGTTGGGCTCGATGAGCTCGGCGAGCGGCACCTCGCTCCAGTCACGGCCCAGCGTCAGCGAGCTGCGCAGCAGCATGGAGTTGGTGCGGGACAAGTTGAAGGCGTTGACGTCGTCGTGGTCGGCGGTGGGGAGCGGCGGAGGCGACGAGAGGAGGTCGACGATGGACGGCTTGCGGGCGGAGTGCCTGTCTGGGGGCGGCTGGGGCGACTGGGGGACCCGGTGGTGGTTCATGGTGGAGAGCGAGCGTCACGTGGACCGAAATGGGGTGATGGTTGGTCACGTGCGGATTGTCATACGACAGACACAGACGGGAACACAGAGGAATGGGTACAAAGGACAAACGCAAACGCAAACGCAACGACACAACACAAAGAAAGAAAGCACAGACGGACGAGTGCAAAGTTACAGTAGGAAATGATTTAAGCACACAGAAGCCAATTAAGTCAGAAGCAATCACAATTACAAACGCAAATACAAATACAAGTAGAAATACAAACACAAAGTACAAGTAAACACAAACGCACAAGTACAAACGCAAGCACAAGTAAAACACAAACACAAGTACAAGTAACACCACTTCGCCAACACAAACATCGCCCGATCTCAACGGACTTTATTGTCGAACTAGAGTTAAACTTTTGGGTTTCAAGATAAGCTGTAGCCAATGCTCCATTAGACTACTACAATCGTCTCTATGTAATGTTTTGGGCTGTTGGGCTGGCCTGCGGCCTGGCGGGCGGGCTGGCAGAACCCACTAGCAGATTCCAGAACTCACGTGCGCCCGCCTCTCCCCGATTGTCAGGTGCGAGTGGGCTCACATCCATACATCCATGGGCTCATCGCCTCACGTGATATACCAACAATTGCGACCCAACAAACTGTGCACCGCATAAATACCGCGAAGCTCGCTGCACTCATCATGACTCTTCAGGCTGTGGATTTGACGTCGCTCAACGCAATTGCGTCGGGCGTCAACAAAAAGAACCCCAGAATCGTGGCTGCCGGTCTCGGCGGCAAGTTGATGGGCACCAAGTCGCTCGTGGACGTCACGGCCGAGCAGCTCACGGAGGATTTGAAGGTCCTGGAGGAGCGCCGCCAGCGCACCGCCTCCAAGCACATCTCCGAGCAGCCCTGGACACTCGGCAACTGGTACCAGCACATGAACTGGTTGAACTTTGTGTTGGTGGTGGCCATCCCAGCGTACGGAATCTACTCTGCGTTTTTCCACCGCCCACACCCCTACACCTTGGCGTTGATGTTCGTGCTCTACGTCTCGTGCGGGCTCTCGATCACCGCCGGCTACCACCGGTGCTTTGCTCACAAGTCGTACGAGGCGCTGACGGCGGTGCGGTTTGCGTACGCCTTTTTCGGGGCCGGCGCCATCCAGGGCTCCATCAAGTGGTGGGCCCACTCGCACCGTGTGCACCACCGTTACACCGACACCAAGAAGGACCCCTACGACGCTCGCCAGGGCTTGTGGTACTCGCACATGGGCTGGATGTTGACCAAACCTAACCCTCGCTACCGGGCCAGAGCCGACATCTCGGACTTGACGTCCGACTGGGTGGTGACGTTCCAGCACCGCCACTACCTCTTGTTCATGATCATCACGGCGTACGTGTTGCCCATCGGCATTGCGGGCTACTTCTGGGGCGACTACTGGGGCGGCTTTATCTACGCCGGCATTCTCAGAACGTTTGTCATCCAGCAGGCCACCTTCTGCATCAACTCGTTGGCGCACTACATCGGCACGCAGCCGTTTGATGACCGCAGAACGCCCCGTGACAACGTCGTGACCGCTTTGGTCACCTTCGGCGAGGGCTACCACAACTTCCACCACGAGTTCCCCTCCGACTACAGAAACGCCCTCAAGTGGTACCAGTTCGACCCCACCAAGGTGTCGATCTGGTTCTTGTCGCTCTTCGGCTTGACCTGGAACCTCAAGACGTTCTCGCAGAACGCTATCGACCAGGGCATCTTCCAGCAACAGCAGAAGAAGCTCGACCGCCTCAGAGGCAAGATCCAGTGGGGCGTGCCCATCTGCGACTTGCCCATCTGGGACCGCGAGCAGTTCACCGAGAGCGCCAAGGCCGACGGCTTGATCTTGATCAACGGCATCATCCACAACGTCAAGCCCTTCATCAAGGAACACCCCGGTGGACAGGCCTTGATCCGCTCGTCCTTGGGCAAGGACGCCACCGAGGCGTTCAACGGCGCTGTCTACGCCCACTCCAACGCCGCCCACAACATGTTGGCCACCATGAGAGTGGCGGTGTTGAGAGACGGTAACGCTACTGACAACACTTTTGCTGTGCAACAGGAGTATTTGGACAAACAGAAATTGATGTAAACAGGTATATAGAGGTCGTATTTAAGTATTTAAGTTGTCTACGGGAGTAGAATAAACGAAGGAACGAAGTCTGGTGTAGCCTTTTGAGCTGTTTGGCTGCCGTTTGGAGATATTTGGCTGAGCCGTTTGGAGAGCCGTTTTGTCACGTGGCCACTTTTTCGGAGCTGAAGTGGATCTCTCCGGTGGATTCCTCCGGATATCAGATGGTTCCTTCCGGAATGCTCACCAGTTCCTGTCGAATACCCCCGGTTTCCTCCTAATCAGTCCACCGTAGATGCAAAAGTGGCGTTACTTGTTGTGTGCAGGTCTGAATATAATCACCCTATTTTTTGCACCCAACAATATAAACCGGCCATTTCCCAAGTAACACCACTACAACATGGCCATACAACACACTATCAAACTCGCAAGAACCTCTTACGCCCAATTATATTTGAGAAGACTCCCCGCCTTGGCGGCTTGGGGCACTGGCATTGGCTTCTTCTTGGGATGGCCTCACGCTTGGGCTGCAGTCTCCAACAAGATCAACTCGGTACCAGACATCAACTTTGCCTACATATAGATATTTATTACGCTAATACATTCTCATGACTGCTACTCGATTGTCGATGTTTGTAGAATTATCTCTTATTTTTGCCTGCTGATTTGGCGAACCAATGGGCTCGTTTCATCTGGTAGACTGATAGTCCTTGAGTGCTTTTGTTTTAATTTTCCTGTGGTGTTCTCTTTCGTTCTGCGTTTGCTATTTTCGTTCCTTCTTCCTGTTTCGTTCTCTTTTTTGTCCTGTTTCTCTTTTTCCTTTCATTCTGCCTTTCCTTCATGAATCTACAAATTCATATTGATCAATATATTAAAACAAACACTTTCGAAATAGTCTATACAGAGACCTAAGCAATAACACATCCACCGTACTGGAATCCTCTTCCAGCAATAGCGAACCATTGGTCTTTTTCGCCGTTTTTGGTCTTGGTTTGAGAAGTAGTCTTGTTAGATTGTTGAGCAGCCATTGTTGTTGTTTATGATGGTATACTGGTGGTTTTTGTCTGCTTAAGTACCCTTGGCCTGATCTGATTACGATGTGATAAAAGTTTCAATCAAATATTTTATTTCCTCTTTCGTTACTTGCAATGGACTTTTTGTTCATGTTTCAGTACACGATCAATTTCCCCTTTGTTGTTTCAGCCGACCCCCAAATTACCTTTTGAATGGACAGCCGGTGTCGTGACTCTTGGCTTCTCCTGATTCGGGTCCAGAGACTACTTTTATCCACTAATGTGTGGATGTTTTCAGGCTTGTCAACCACATGTCAATTTCCTAAGAACCAATGATCGTATCTGTTTGCCAGATACATACTGCCAAGTCTGCTTATCCAAGCTATGTCTGACCACTAACGTGGGTTGCTGACCAAACTAGAGTATTTTCTACCCAAATCTCCATCTTTTACTATCATCTTATCTTTCACTTTCACGTTATCTTTCACCACGCTCTCTTTCGTCCAAGATTCTCTTTTAAACATATTCACCGGATACCCTCTCTACGGTGTTTATCCACTAGATGAAGCATTCTTCTCCCTCGATTTTTACAGTAAATTAACACACTCGATTGCCTATTTTCCAAATCCTCGCTGTAACCGAGTTCTAAAGACCGTATTTATTCGGTTTATTGGAACATCTGATCTCTCTCCGTTTATTGTCGGTTACGATTTTAACACTTTAACCTTTGAAAATCTTTCAACTCAATTCTGCTGAAACTGACGGTATGCAGTAAACAAGGATCCTCTGAACGCTTAATATATATATACCCTTATATATTACTTCGTAGAATCAACCCCATGTGTCGGGCTTTGAGTCTGCATAATACACTCTTGCAATCCGGATTATATGTACGGATTGGCGAGGCGGAGCAACCAAGGCCGCAAATCTTGGTTGCGAAAACTTTATTTTTTCTTGGTTTGACAGGTTGACATATTTAATCATTTATTTTCACAGATTCTCCATATTTCTGCAAACTCCTACGTATAGTAAGTTCAAAAATCATATTCTCTCAATTTAAGATAGAAATATATTAGCTATATAGACTATCACCAAAATTAAATTCAAAGGTCTTCGTATTCAATTAGACCCTGTTTTTAGGAAGAAATAAATAGATAAGGTGATTAGGCAATAATGCATCCACCGTACTGGAATCCTCTTCCAGCAATAGCGAACCATTGGTCTTTTTCACCGTTTTTGGTCTTGGTTTGAGAAGTAGTCTTGTTAGATTGTTGAGCAGCCATTGTTGTTGTTGTTTGATGTAGAATGAAGCTGTTTCATCGTCCTTTTATACTTTTCAGATCTGTATCACTATCCAAATGTGTAGAAGCTACAGTTCCAAATTTAAAATATTTTCCTATTTGGGACTCTTCAATAGAAGCATCTTTTCAATTGAAATGGTCTATTCGGGTAAAAACTGAAATGTTCCCTTACACGCCGTATTATCTTATTTTATTGGTCTATAAATCTATCTAACTCAAGTTAATGGAAGCTTTACCGCTGGCCTTAACTATAGTGTTTCCTAATGTATCCTTGTCTCCGGAATCAGAAACAGAAGCGCCTAAAACTCTAACGAAGAAGTTCTTCGACACCTTACCAGATGTGCTAACTTCATATCCGCTAGAAGTTCTCTTCACGGTAACTGAGCCAGAGAATTCACCCAAGTTGTTGATGTCTGGAATTTGGACAGTCTTCTCACCCTCCAAGTCGTAAATGTTAACAAGGAAGTCCTCGTTGTAGGCAAAGTCTGGTTGTTCGATCTTAGTGTCTGGACCGGCACTGATGAAAACAGAGTTAGGTCTCACAAGCAATGGAAGCGACTTGAAGTCGTGAACTTCCTCAAAGTATTCGCCAGTAGAGTCTCTAACTTTACCATCCAAGTATCCATACCACTTACCCTTAGGAACGTAGACGGATACATCACCCTCTGCGTTGAAGACTGGTGCAACCAACAAAGAGTCTCCCAATAAGTATTGGGTTTCGATAGCGCTGGCCACTTTGTCTTCAGGGAACTCCAACATCATGGCTCTCATAACTGGGATACCAGTTTGAGAGGCCTCGATAGCCTTTTCGTAGACGTAAGGCATCAAAGAGATCTTCAAGTCGGTGAATTTCTTCAACACAACTGAAGCTTCGTCATCGAAGTTCCATGGAACTCTGTATGATCCAGATCCATGCAATCTGGAGTGAGATGACAACAAACCGAATGCACACCATCTCTTGTAAACGGCGGGGTCTGGGAAACCTTCGAATCCACCGATGTCGTGGGACCAGAATCCGAAACCACTCAAAGTCAAAGACAATCCACCTCTCAAACTTTCAGCCATGGCTTCAAAAGTAGACTCACAATCTCCACCCCAGTGAACTGGGAATTGCTGACCACCAGTGGCAGCAGATCTGGCGAAAAGACAGGCTTCGTTCTTGCCCAACTTTTTCTCGAGAATCTCGAACACACACTTGTTGTACAAGAAAGTGTAGTAGTTGTGCATAGCAACAGGGTCTTCACCGGAGTAGTAGGTGACATCCTTAGATGGGATTCTCTCACCGAAATCGGTCTTGAACGAGTCAACACCCATGTCGATTAATTCAGCCAACTTGTCTTGGAACCAATTCCAAGCTTCTGGGTTGGTGTAGTCAACAATACCCATACCGGCTTGCCAGTTGTCGGTTTGGTAGGAAGATCCATCAGTGTTCTTGATGAAGTATCCCTTCTTGTCGGCTTCTATGAATAACTTGGATTCTTGGGCGATGTAGGAGTTGATCCAAACACACACCTTGATTCCGTATTTTTCTTTCAACTCCTTCAATGCAGCCTTGGGGTCTGGGAAGTACTCAGGGTCGAACTCAAAGTCACACCATTGGAAGCCCTTCATCCAGAAACAGTCAAAGTGGAAGGTTCTCAATGGAATCTCTCTGTCCTTCATACCTTGAATGAAACTGCTAACAGTCTTCATGTCGTATTCGGTGGTGAAAGAGGTGGTCAACCATAAGCCGAAAGTCCAAGCTGGAGGCAATGCTGGAGTACCGGTCAACTTGGTGTATCTGCTCAAAATGGTCTTTGGGTCTGGTCCGTAAATTATGTACACTCTAGCACCTTCACCTGGAACAGCGATGTTGACTCTGGTGGTTCTCTCAGATTGAACTTCGAAAACGACCTGGGATGAAGAGTCGACAAACACACCATAGCCTCTGTTCGAGAGGTAGAATGGGATGTTCTTGTAGGTCCATTCAGAAGAAGTACCACCGTCCTCGTTCCACATCTCGACTCTTTGTCCATTTTTTTGGAAAGCACCGAATCTTTCACCCAAACCGTAAACCTTCTCGCCCACAGACAAGTGGAGTTGAAGGGCTATGTATTTGGTTCCCTTGTTGGATTGAAGGTTTGGAAGCTCGTAACGGTCGTCGGTAACGTGGCCCAAAGATCTAAAGCCCAACTTGGTCAATAATTTGGAGTCTTTACCAACAAAGTCAATGCCGAAGTCCTTGCTCTTGACGGTGGCAGAGAGGTCTCCAACGGAGAGAGTGTTACTGTCATCGCTACCCTTGGCTACAACAATGTTTTTGGAAGGCTCCGTGGTCAACTCATGGCGAGGTTCTTTGGAGTTGTTGTATTTGGACAAGAAATGGTAAGCTTCCAATCCGATCACGCCCTCAGCAGGACTGGTGATCTTGGTGGACACAGTAGGGTTGTTCAAAGAGTCACCTCTACGGGTGATTTTTTTGGTGGAGTAAACGGTGTAGATGGAGTCTTTGTCGGCTTCCGACTTGACAACTTCGTTGGCCCAGTCAATGGTGACACCTTCTCTCAATCTCCACATTCCTCTGGAGAACTTGGTGTCGGCCTCAGTATGGCGGTCGATAGTGTAAGACATTTTTGGATGAAGAAAGAAAGAGTAACTTTACGAAATGACTTGATTAAATACTATAAAGATGGATTTAGATTGCGTTCGGGAAGACTGCTTAATCAGTCATGTTTATTATCTCTGGGGTATTGTCTTTTACCAGAGCTCCCAATTCCGAGATTATTTCCGTATTTATTATGATCCTTCTTGCATACCCCAACTGTGGTTACCCCCAATAGTTATGCACCTCCCCCGCGTGTGGAGGAATGACAGGTATCTCCCCCATTACTCCCCCATAAGCACAGTACTCCCCCACGAGTGGGGGTATGAATGGGGCAACCTTTTTGGAGGGTGACCGTATGGCAAATTCCCGGGGTCATCATTACACACTATGACCGAATTTTAAGCCGTTCTAATTACCAATTAGTAGAGTAAACGTAACTAGTAGATTTACTGCCTTTACAACTTGTTTAAACTTTCGTGAATCTATCTGAAGCCTTTTAAAGCTTATTTTGCTAGGTTTTTTTCGTCAAAGATTTACCCAACTCTATTGCCGATTTACATGATTAGGTGACAAATGTAGGACACCTTGGCTCTCCATCTACCCAGAGCCCCCAAATTATGTGCTCCCCATTGGTTTTCCAGTTATTACCTTAGATGGGTTGACGGGCGGCTTTCCCCACAAGTTCTGCAAACGGAATACAAAAAACCTCTTTTAATGGGATTTTTCATTGTAGTGATGTCTTCAGCTAATTTCGTATATAATAACCAGATATCTCTAAATTGCAGTCTTACGAGTTCTTCTGTAAAAAAAAAGATGTCTAGTAAAGAACAAAAACTTGACACTGATCATGTCGAAGAGGCATACGGCTCTGATGCCGACTCTTTTAAACAAGATTTGTCCAAGACCGCTATGGTTTTGGAAGATGCTAAAAATGCCACCGATGCTGAGCATCAGTTGACTGTTTCTGAAGCCTTGAAGTACCACAAGAAGGCTGTTTGGTGGGCTGTTGTTCTTGCTGCTACCATTATTATGGAAGGTTACGATAACAGTTTGATCGGATCTTTTTTCGCTTATCCATCTTTCCAAAAGAAGTATGGTGAGCTTATCGATGAAGAAACTGGCCACTACGAATTAACTGGAAAATGGCAAGTTGCTTTGAAGTCTATTGCCACAGTTGGTGTTATTTTTGGTGTTTTGGCTAACGGTTACTTGATTGAAAAATTTGGTCACAGACGTGTGGTCATGGGTGCTTTGGTCGCCATGGCCTGTTTCATCTGTTTGCCTTTCTTTGCTCCTAGTGTTGAAGTCTTGTTGGTTGGTCAACTCATGAACGGTTTGCCTTGGGGTATTTTCGCTACTATGGGACCAACTTATGCTTCGGAAGTTTGTCCTTTGGCTTTGAGAGGTTACTTGACCGCTTACACCAATATGTGTTGGGCTATTGGTCAGTTTATCAGTGCTGGTGTTCTTAAAGCTTTGGTTGGTAACACTACTCAGTGGAGTTACAGAATTCCCTTCGCTATTCAATGGGTTTGGCCTGTTCCTTTATTCATTTTGACCTACTTAGCCCCAGACTCTCCTTGGTGGTTGGTCAGAAGTGGAAGACATGAAGATGCTAGAAAGGCCTTGCAAAGATTGTCTAGAAAGGATGCTCATCACAAGATCGAAAGTCAGCTTGCATTGATGATTCACACTAACGCTTTGGAACAAGCTCAACATAAATCTAAGGGATCTGACGAAAAAGGATGGAAAGGTTATTTGCAATGTTTCCAGGGTACTAACTTGAGAAGAACTGAAATTGTTTGTATTGCTCTTGCTGGTCAAATTCTTTCTGGTTCTACTTTCGCCTACTCTCCATCATACTTCTTCAGACAAGCTGGCTTGGACCCTCAAAATGTCTACAAGTTGAACTTGGGAACTACTGGTATTGCTTTCACTGGATGTGTTTGCTCTTGGTTCTTGCTTACCAAATTCGGAAGAAGACAGATTTACGTGACTGGTTATGCTATTTTGGCTTCTTTGTTGTTGTTGGTCGGTATTTTAGCTTGTCCAAAACAAACAACTGGATTAAAGTGGGCTCAATCGGGTGTCATTATGTGTTGGGTTGCTACATATGCATCCACCATCGGTCCTTTGGCTTTCACCATTAGTGCCGAAATGTCTGCTACCAGATTGAGAGCTCAATCCGTTGCTTTGGCTAGAAATGCCTACAACTTGGTCTCTTTGATCTCTAACATTGTCGAGCCATACTTGATTAACCCTGGTGAGGCTAACTTGAGAGGTAAGACTGGTTTCTTCTGGTTCGGTACTGCTTTCCCAACCTTCCTTTGGGCCTACTTCAGATTGCCAGAATCTAAAGACAGAACTTACGAAGAGATGGATATCATGTTTGAGAGAGGTATCTCTGCAAGAAATTTCTCTAAATACCAATTGACCAAAGACGACACCCCAACGGTGGCGATCGAGTCGGATTAAAAAGTGTGAATGTTAATGTATACTCTTAGTTATGATACTGTAGATACCTTCGGCGAATCGGTCTCCAGACCACGACTCTTGAAATTTTCTGTTTCGGGTGTTTTTTTTTTTTCCCGGTGCTCCACATATTTAACATGGGGTAGAAATAGGGAGTATTTGAGGAACAATAAAATTTGGTATTATGTAATACTTGTACGTGTCCCAACACCCAAACCAAGCTTAAGTGTTACTCCCGATGTGGTATTAGTGTTCTATGTAAGTGTGTTCTGTGTGGAGAATAATCTGTGGAGAAAACGCTGGTAAAACGAAGGAACGGTTTTCCCGAAAAGTGTATCCCTCTTTTACCGGGATTTTTCAGTCCCCACGCTTTTTACGAGTCGAGTAGCCAAGATTCGCCCAATTCTTAATTTAGACAAGTTTCGTTTGTCATTTACGTGGGGGGCCGGGATTAGTTCCAAAGTGATCGTATCCACCTTACAGTAATTACAAGAGAGGAAATAAGTGGGGGATTTCTATAGTTAGCAGCTGAGCATCTACTCGGAAATAGCTAAGGCTTGGAAATAAAATAAGTTCCTCGTGGGGGATCTTTATGGCGTGAATGTTGGAGCTGTTAACCAAATGACTCACGGTAGTCATTGGATCGAAAAAAGCTGGGGTTTTTAGCCCAACCAGATATTGGTTGGTCTGTAATCTTGAAAACCCAGAGCCTTTCCTCCAAACGGTTTTTTTTAACAAACAAATTCCGGATAAAAGGACGGCTCGTTAAGAGGCTTTTGAGCTTGGTGGATAATCTTATCTACTAGTTCTGGTGGACTTTGAACAAGCTCAATAAACTTAGAGTCAATTGTATGTATTGTCGGCTGTTCCGACATTTTTATTCGACAGTTTTGATTTTTGACGGTACTTAGATATTTTTTCACGGTTTCAGGGAAATTGGAAGTATCAGAGTCTTCAAAGAAGTATAGTTATGGTATTATTCTTCAATATAACCTGAGAATACCATCTAAAAGACTTTGTTTAGTCGAAATGTCAAAGATTTTAATTTCGATCATTAAAATTTCACCTTTTGATAACAATCAATCTGTGCCTATGCTTAGTAACTCGACAGACCCTCAAATTATGTGTCTTTAAGGCCGATATAGTAACAAAAAGGGCTGTTCGTGAACGGAAACCTGGGCGTTTCAAAATTCGACATCTTACCTGCTCAGAAGGAAACCCTTTTAACTAACAATAATATGAGTGCACTCTCGGAACATGGCTCCCGATGTTTATTTGTCGATGCTTCGCTTCTGGTCTTTCATACAAGGGTGCTTGTGAGAAATATTTCGGTAACGAATAGGAACGAAAGAAGAATGAAGTGCTATCGAAACAAAAAAAGGTGTTTTGATGGCAAATGTGTAGCTCAGTACACCCACTGACATGCTTTTGGTCATTTCCGAGTCATTAGGAGAAGGATTTGGACACTAAAGCTTATTCTATTCGTGTAAAATGGTTTCAGCACCTTTGAATCACTTCAATGTGTTATTAATATAGCCTCAAGCCACTTCACAATTCTTTTATGTTGCTACTGAAAGCTTTCATGAAGTATTCCGACATCAATGAACTTTATTCATCTCGTTTGCTGCCACCTTCCTGTTTCATGCATTCGGTCCGTTTCGAATCCTTTCAAACTTTATTAATTGCTGGATGCTTAAATTTTTCGAAAATGAAAAAAAGTTGAATAATTTAGAGGTGGCATCAAACCACACAATACTTTTAACTCATACTGAAGCAAAGCAAAGAACTGATTTGAAGCACTCAAAAATTATCCTGAGGAGCCCGTAAAAAACCTGGTTATTATTATTTCCCATGCATAAAAAATTGACGTTTGCCATATTTCCACCCAACGAACGAGGCACAATGTTCTTGGCGACAGAAGTCCAAGGAACCACCCTGCAGTTTTCCCCGGATTTTCTGGTGAGTCAGGAACATTACTGGCAGACATTTTCATGCTTCATGTCTCGAGCCACTATAGAGAAGCCTTCTTCTAGTATAGACAGATAGATGTCTTGTTTTTGGGGTAGGATATCATAGGGCAATTTGAGTCGTGAAATTGACCATAAGCGGCTTTGCAAGGTGATTTCATTGTCTTTTGATTCATTTTTACTCCATTCAGTTTGGTTCCTGGATTCAATTCCTAATATGGTCTACCATACCTTGCATCCTGTCTGACATAATCCAAATCAAGAATCCCATCTCAACTTCTGTTTTCGTTTAAGAACTATATCTATTAGAATAGAAACTAAGCTAATTTGATGGAAGCTTTGCCGCTAACCTTGACAATAGTGTTTCCTAACGAGTCCTTGTCTCCAGAGTCAGAAACGGTCGCTCCCAAAACTCTAACGGAGAAGTTCTTCGACACTTTTCCAGAGGTGCTAACGTCATATCCGCTAGAAGTTCTCTTGACAGTTACTGATCCAGAGTATTCACCCAATTTGTTGACGTCTGGAATTTGAACTGTCTTTTCTCCCTCGACTTCATAGATATTGACAAGGAAGTTCTCGTTGTAAGCATAGTCTGGTTTCTCGATCTTGACGTCTGGACCAGCACTGATAATTACAGAGTCGGATCTGACGAGCAATGGAAGCGACTTGAAATCGTGAACCTCCTTGAAATATTTACCTTCAACGGTTTCTCTGACCTTTCCGTCCAAGTAGCCGTACCATTTTCCTTTAGGCAAGAAGAATGAGACGTTACCTTCAGCATTGAAGACTGGTGCAACCAACAAAGAGTCTCCCAACATGTATTGGGTGTCTAAAGCGCTGGCAACTTCGTCTTCAGGGAACTCCAACATCATGGCTCTCATGACCGGGGTACCGGTTTGAGAAGCTTCGATGGCCTTGGAGTAAATGTAAGGCATCAAGGAAATCTTCAAGTCGGTGAACTTCTTCAACACAACTGAAGCTTCGTCGTCAAAATTCCATGGAACTCTGTAAGAACTGGATCCGTGTAATCTGGAGTGAGAGGACAACAAACCAAAGGCACACCATCTCTTATACACACCTGCATCTGGTAAACCTTCGAATCCACCAATGTCGTGAGACCAGAATCCGAAACCACTCAAAGTCAAAGATAATCCACCTCTTAAGGTCTCGGCCATGGCTTCATAAGTAGACTCACAGTCTCCACCCCAGTGAACTGGGAATTGCTGACCACCAGTGGTAGCAGATCTGGCGAAAAGACAAGCTTCGTTCTTGCCCAACTTCTTCTCGAGAATCTCGAACACGGCCTTATTGTATAAGAAAGTGTAGTAGTTGTGCAAGGCTACAGGATCTTGTCCAGAGTGGTAGGTGACATCGTGACATGGGATTCTTTCACCAAAGTCAGTCTTGAAGCAGTCGACTCCCAAGTCAACCAAATGGGCCAACTTGTCTTGGTACCATTTAGTAGCCTCTGGGTTAGTGAAGTCGACTATTCCCATACCTGCCTGCCATAAATCGGTTTGGTATGAGGTTCCGTCGGTGTTCTTGATGAAGAAGCCTTTGTCGTCTCCTTCTTGGAACATTGGGGCCTCTTGGGCGATGTAAGGGTTGATCCAAACACACACCTTGATTCCAAACTTATCCTTCAATTCCTTCAATGCAGCCTTGGGGTCTGGGAAGAACTCGGGGTCAAACTCAAAGTCACACCATTGGAAGCCCTTCATCCAGAAACAGTCAAAGTGGAAGGTTCTCAATGGAATCTCTCTGTCCTTCATTCCTTGGATGAAGCCACTGACGGTCTTAATGTCGTATTCGGTCGTAAAAGAAGTGGTCAACCATAAACCAAAAGTCCAAGCTGGAGGCAATGCTGGAGAACCAGTCAACTTGGTGTATCTATTCAAAATGGTCTTTGGGTCTGGTCCATGGATAATGTACAATCTGGCACCTTCACCTGGAACAACAATGTTGACTCTGGTGGTTCTCTCAGATTGAACTTCGAAAACGACCTGGGATGAAGAGTCGACAAACACACCATAACCTCTGTTCGAGAGGTAGAATGGGATGTTCTTGTAGGTCCATTCAGAAGAAGTACCACCGTCCTCGTTCCACATCTCGACTCTCTGACCATTCTTTTGGAAAGCACCAAATCTTTCACCCAAACCGTAAACCTTCTCGCCCACAGACAAGTGGAGCTGGAAAGTGAAATACTTGGATCCCTTGTTAGCTTGAACATCACGGATTTGGTAACGTTCGTCGGTGACATGGCCCACGGATCTGAAGCCCAACTTGGTCAACAACTTGGAATTGTCGCCAACAAAGTCAATGCCGAAGTCCTTGGTGTCGACGACAGCAGAAATTCCTCCTGGAGCAGCAAGAGTGGAGGAGGCGTCGCTGGTCTTGGTGATGACGGTGTCTTTAACAGGAGCAGCGTTGACATCAAAGCGAGGCTCTTTCGCTTTCTTATACTTGGACAAATGGTGGTAGCCTTCCACAAGAAGAACACCTTCAGCCGCACTGGAAACCTTGGTGGAGATGGCGGCATTGTTCAACACATCACCTCTATGGTTGACTTTCTTAGCAGCATATAAAGAGTAAATGGAGTCTTTGTCGGCGACTGTTTTAACAGCAGTAGTGGCCCACTTGATATTGACACCATCTTTAGATTCCCACATTCCTCTGGAAAATCTGGTGTCAGATTCAACATGACGATCAATTGAGTAAGACATTTTGAAACTTACGAACTGCCTCCGAAAATGGTTTCTTAAATACTGGGGTATACCTAAACCGTCCCCACCAAAACTGTTGTGCCTACATTGGTCAAATACCGTTATTGCTGACGTGAGCACAGCGATAATTATTCCGGAGCTAAACCACTGTCATTTTCCATGAATCTTTCCATGCACCCCCATAATTGGTCGATCCTCCACCTATGGTGGGGTGGTATGTGGGTAAGCCGGCCCATGGGGGAAATTTACGAGAAACTTTCCGAAAAAGTGTTTTGCAGCCTCTTCTAGACTACAAATTGGGCGAATCTTCCGTGCTCAACGCTTTCTAACTTATGAATACGGCCATGTTTGCATTAACTGTCACGATTAAATCCGAAATATTTTCGGGAGCAACTTCTATTGGGTGATTTTTCCGTGGAATAGCCTCGTATATTGAACTCGTCCTCAAGACTTGTAGTGGTACCCAACTGAAAATCTTGAGGATCCCCTCGTTAAACTTAGACTACAAGTGTTGTTTCCTAGTTGGTAACTGTTTTAACTAGATCGCTGTAAAAGATTAGAACGGGTTTTCCCCACATATTCCTGTAAACCGGAAAGAGCGAAAAAAATAAAACCTCTCCAAATGAAACCGTATATTGACAGAAACTACTCTTGTATATAAATACCTGGATATATCCTTCATTCTCATTCATAAGTTTACATTATGTCTAAGAATACTACTGAAGACAATACTCAAAAACTTGATATTGATCATGTTGAAGATGCCTTTGGCTCTGACGCTGACTCTTTTAAACAAGACTTAACTAAGACTGCTTTAGTTTTAGAAGATGCTAAAAATGCCACCGATGCTGAGCATCAGTTGACTGTGACTGAGGCTTTGTTGTACCACAAAAAAGCCGTTTGGTGGGCTGTGGTTCTTGCTGCTACCATTATTATGGAAGGTTACGACAACATTTTGATGTCGTCTTTCTTCGCCTACCCTTCTTTTCAGAAGAAGTACGGTGAGCTTATTGACCCAGCAACGGATCACTATGAATTACCTGGAAGATGGCAAGTTGCTTTGAACTCTGCTGCACCCGTTGGAAGTATTTTCGGTGTGTTTGCTAACGGTTACTTGATCGAAAAGTTTGGTCATAGACGTGTGATCATGGGTGCTTTGGTTGCTATGACAGCTTTTATCTTCTTGCCTTTCTTTGCTCCTAGTGTTGAAGTTTTGTTGGTTGGTCAGCTTTTGAACGGTTTGCCTTGGGGTATCTTCGCCACTATGGGTCCAACATACGCCTCGGAAGTTTGTCCTATGGCTTTGAGAGGTTACTTGACGGCTTACACCAATATGTGTTGGGCTATTGGTCAGTTCGTCGCTGCTGGTGTGCTTAAGGGTTTGGTGTCCAACACTACTCAGTGGAGTTACAGAATTCCCTTCGCTGTCCAATGGGCCTGGCCTATTCCTTTGTTCGTTTTGACCTACTTGGCCCCAGACTCCCCATGGTGGTTGGTCAGAAGTGGAAGACACGAAGATGCTAAGAGCTCCTTGAAAAGATTGTCTAGAAAGGATGCCCATCACAAGATTGACAGTCAGCTTGCATTGATGATTCACACTAATGCTTTGGAACAAGCTCAACACAGATCCAAGGGTGCTGACGAGAAGGGATGGAGAGGTTACTTGCAATGTTTCCAGGGTACTAACTTGAGAAGAACTGAAATTGGATGTATTGCTCTTGCAGGTCAAGTGCTTTCTGGTTCGACCTTTGCCTACTCACCATCGTATTTCTTTAGTCAAGCTGGTTTGAATGCCGAGGATGTCTACAAGTTGAACTTGGGTACTACTGGTATCGCTTTTACTGGATGTGTGTGCTCTTGGTTCTTCCTTAGTAGATTCGGAAGAAGATCGATTTATGTGACTGGCTACACGATCTTGACTTTCTTGTTGTTGTTGATCGGTATCTTGGCTTGTCCAGAGCAGTCTACCGGAATCAAGTGGGCTCAGGCTGGTATCACTATGGTCTGGGTCGCTACCTACTCTTCCACCATCGGTCCCTTGGCTTTCACCATTAGTGCCGAGATGTCTGCTACCAGATTGAGAGCCCAGTCGGTTGCCATGGCTAGAAATGCCTACAACTTGGTTTCTTTGATCTCTAACATCGTGGAGCCATACTTGATCAACCCTAGTGAGGCTAACTTGAGAGGTAAGACTGGTTTCGTGTGGTTTGGAACTGCCCTTCCTACTTTAATTTGGGCCTACTTCAGATTGCCAGAATCCAGAGACAGAACTTACGAAGAGATGGATATTATGTTCGAAAAGGGTATTTCGGCCAGAAACTTCTCTAAATATGAATTGACAACCGAGGACACTCCAGTTGTTGCTATTGACTCCAATTAGTTATCTGTTTAATATAATATGTTGGTCGGCATGCCGATCGATCAATATGGCTTTCAATAATTGTAGCGCCGTCCTTGGCGCCTTAGTTTCAGCCTTGAGATTTGCTTTATCAAATCGGTGTTCGGTTTTTGCAGTAATCGGCGAATAAGATTCAAAGGTAAATCTTATTCGTCGGTCAAACCCGTCCAATCGGGAAATGTGGTCCCAAGAAAATAGACGATTGCTGGGTCCGACGTTCATGCAGACAAAGTGGATATCTATGGACGATCAGGAATGAAATTGTAGAGATCGGTGATGGTAATTATGAGGTCAGTGAGAGAAACGGCGATGAGCTGGCAAATACTAAGAGACTGGCAGTCGAGAGAATTGAGAAGTCAACAGGGCTGGGCTTGAAGAGCTGGGCGGTGGATGAGACGGTGGATGAATGCCAAGTGGAGAATGTTTTTTTAGGGGCCACGAGTTTATCCGGCGGTTCATTTATCCGAGAAACATTGAGCCAGCGACGGCTGGAAAAAAGTACTAGTAACGACTACGGTGGCTGCATGCCACATCAGCGCATAGCAGTAACGATGCCACAGTGACTCGGAAGCTGTGAAATCGCCAAGCTCGTAGGCTGAGTAAATACTTAATTAGACCAGTGCAGCCGGACTGCACAGAAACTACACCAGACTGCACAGATCACTAGCCAGACTGCAGTTCGGCCTGCATACGGACAGGTACCCCAGGTCGAAACGGGAAGGACCGAAAGCCCAACACGACGGCCTGGCATCACGTGTCCGGCTTAGGCCCGACGACGCCAGCGGACATAGGCGCCCAAAATCTGGGGTTGTGGGGACTGGCCCAAAGGAAGCCGTTGGGCCCCCACCCAGGAGATAAAGCGGTGTGCGCGCACCACCCTCACTTATCAGCAGCCCAAGCAATCTTTTCACCATGACCCGGCCGTTCCAAGCCATCAGCGACGTCATTAACACGTCGCCGCCCAAGCACAAGCACACCACGTCCAACGAGGTGTACGGGGAGCCAGAAAACTTTCTCGAAATCGAAGTACGTACGTCCAAACACCCAAAACTAACGCCAGGTCAAAAACCCCCAGACCCACACCGTCGGTAGAGACACCTACACCGACTACGAGATAATATGCAGAGTACGTACTAAACGCCGCCCGCTACTAACCCCAGACAAACATCCCAGCCTTCAAAAAAAGAAGTTCTCGAGTGCGTAGGCGGTATTCGGAGTTTGAGACGCTCAAGCGCATCCTTGAAACGGAAACCTCCCGCGTCGTGATCCCCCCTCTCCCCGGAAAAATTCTTCTCAGCTCCAACAAGTTCAACGACCTCAGCATCGAAAAAAGGCGCCAGGGCCTCGAGAAGTTTTTGGTGACGGTGAGCGGCCACCCGCTTTTGCAGACGGGACTGAAAACGTTGATCGATTTCGTCCAGGACGAGCGCTGGCTGCCGCAGCCCGTCAACTATTATTAGGCCGACTCGGCTTTAAGTAGGATTGCAGGTTAGCGGCGTCACGTGCGAATTTGCACCCAAATAAGGTTTCGCTACGTAGCTTGTTGGTCTGCAGTGGAGTGAGTCTGTCGTTCAGCAGTTCATCTGTCATCGTTGTGTTCATATTCAATGTTCAATAACTGTTCATAATTCTGTATCGTAGATTCTTATACTGTAAATCGGCAAATCTGTAGCGTAACCGTTGGATCTAGCTGTAACCGTTGAATCTGCGGTCCCCAGTCTCTCCAGGCTGTTCTTCTGGTCAATTCGGTGCAATCTTCACTCTCTTACAATCTAACAATCTAACAATCTTACAATCTTAAACTCTTCACAGTCTTACAATGCACAACCTTCACTGTCTCCGTCCTAATACGCTCCATCAGCACGCTGTCAAATCCGTATCGGTCTGCTGCTTCCCCATTGGGTATGACACCTACCCACCGCATTCGGACTCGGACCTAACGTTTCCCCGGGATCACTCCTACATTTCCCAGGACCGCAGCAATCTACAAGTACATCGACCATAATTTCCAGACCAAATTAGACCGAGGCCGCCCAGTACCCCAGACTACGCCTACATGGCTAACCTGCAATAACGAAACCCACGTAATCGCCATCGGACTTTAGTTTGATGGAAACTGGGGTATTGTCAACAACCCAAATTCTCCGGTTCGAAGCCCCTGGGGATATTTTCCTGCATCCTCTAAGGACTTAAGACCCAGCGTCCAAGTGTTAACCCCGGGACCTCCTATTGGCAAGAGCATCAGCAACAGAAGACGCCACCCAGCTGGCTGCTGAGGTGCTACCAATTGGCGGGCAACAGAAACCTGTAGGCGAATAGTGCTCGATCATCTGATGGCCTGATCACCCCACGAATTGGGAAAACACCTTATTTTTACGAAGCAATCTGAGGCTTCTGTGCAGGATGTGCATGATGAGGGAAATTCTAATCATATACCACTGCGACCAAATGGGCCACTAAAATCCGACTAAAGAGGAGGTGTCCTACTCCGAAGATGATCTACACGATACCTCGACTACTAAACATTTTCTCCCGGTCAATTGGCCCAAGGCATGGGCTTGCTGGCGTCGGCATTAATAATAGTAGCCTCGCCTATATCCTCCTGATTTTTTTCCGATTTTTTTTTCCACGGTTTCGGGGTTTTACCATCACCTGTCTGAAACTTAGTTTTTTCACCATCTCTTGCGGGTTAAACTTGTGAAAAACTATAAATACCTCCAGATTTACCTCGAAATGTTCAGACGTCTTATTAGAACCATGTCAACTATCCCAACCACTCAAAAAGCTGTTATCTTCGAAACCAATGGAGGTCCATTGAAATACACTGACATCCCAGTGCCCACCCCAAAACCCACCGAAATCTTGATCAATGTTAAGTACTCCGGTGTCTGTCACACCGACTTGCACGCCTGGAAGGGTGACTGGCCATTGGCTACCAAATTGCCTTTGGTCGGAGGCCACGAAGGTGCCGGTATCGTTGTCGCCATGGGAGAGAACGTCAAAGGCTGGAAAATCGGTGACTACGCCGGTATCAAGTGGTTGAACGGCTCTTGTATGAGCTGTGAGTTCTGCAGAAAGTCTGCTGAGCCCAACTGTGCTGAGGCCGACTTGTCTGGTTACACCCACGACGGTTCTTTCCAGCAGTACGCCACCGCCGACGCCGTGCAGGCCGCCAGAATTCCTCCAGGAACCGACTTGGCTGAGGTCGCACCAATCTTGTGTGCCGGTATCACTGTCTACAAGGCCTTGAAGACCGCTCAATTGAACGCCGGTGAATGGGTCGCCATTTCCGGTGCCGCTGGAGGCTTGGGTTCCTTGGCTGTGCAGTACGCCAAGGCCATGGGCTACAGAGTCGTCGGTATCGACGGCGGTGACGACAAGAAGGAATTCGCTCTCGGCTTGGGTGCCGAAGCCTTTGTCGACTTCACCAAATCCAAGGACATCGTCAAGGACGTTCAAGATGCCACTGGTGGTGGTCCACACGGTGTCATCAACGTGTCTGTCTCCGAGAAGGCCGTCCAGCAATCTTGTGAATTTGTCAGATCCACCGGTACTGTCGTTTTGGTCGGGTTACCAGCTGGTGCCAAGGTGGTCGCCCCAATCTTCGACTCCGTCGTCAAGTCCATCAACATCAGAGGTTCTTACGTCGGTAACAGAGCCGACTCCGCCGAGGCCATCGAGTTCTTCTCCAGAGGCTTGATCAAGTGTCCTATCAAGATCGCCGGATTGTCCGAGTTGCCAAAGATTTACGAGTTGATGGAACAAGGTAAAATCTTGGGTAGATACGTTGTTGACACCTCCAAGTAATCTATTTATATGACAATAAAATGTTTCCTTATTGGGGGTTTTTTTGCACCCATGTAAATCTTTGATAAGGTTTGGAATGAGTTGGGCGCTGCACCAGTTTATATAGACGCAGCAACTACCCTAGTGGTAGCCGCTATAGTCCCATTAGAGTCTGGTTCCCCGCCACGTACTACACATCGGCTACACCTCGGAGCTACATCAAGAAAAGCGAACATGTATACTAACCAACTAAAAAGCAGTGTTCAATGGCGACAAAAGGTCCTTGCCCTTGTAGAAGGCAATGGTCTTCTTGGCTCTGTCGTAGACACCCTCAGGGGTGAAGTC
This sequence comes from Keqinozyma sinolaborantium, assembly GCA_039762375.1. Classification (NCBI taxonomy): domain Eukaryota; kingdom Fungi; phylum Ascomycota; class Pichiomycetes; order Serinales; family Debaryomycetaceae; genus Keqinozyma; species Keqinozyma sinolaborantium. The sequence goes on along the minus strand of JAQRFW010000009.1, from coordinate 258,140 downwards.
GAAGAATTTGAAGAGATCCTCAGCCTTACCAGAAGCACCGAATCTGGTCAATCCGAATTGCTCGTGAGAGTACTTGGACCATCCGAATGGAGACATCACTTCGACCGACAAGATTGGCACGCCGTTAGGCAACACCGACAATTGGTAGTCCTTGGACTGGGCGTCGAAGGTGAAGAAGTCTGGGATCGACACCACGTTGGCCTTGACACCTTCGGCAGCCAACTTCTTAGCAGCCTCAACGGCAAGAGACACCTCGGAACCGGAAGAAGCAATGACAATGTCAGGCTTGTCGGTAGAGATCAAGGTGTAACCACCCTTGGCAGCCTTCTCGATGGAAGAACCGTCCAATTGAGGCAAGTTCTGTCTGGACAAGGCGATGATGGATGGGGTAGAGGTCGAGTTGATGGCAGCCAAGTAAGAGGCAGAAACCTCGTTACCGTCGGCTGGTCTCCACACAGACAAGTTGGGGGTGGCTCTGAAGTGGGCCAAGGTCTCGATAGGCTGGTGGGTTGGACCATCTTCTCCCAAACCGATAGAGTCGTGGGTACCGACCCAGATGACTGGCAAGTGGGAAAGAGCAGCCAATCTGACGGCTCCAGCAGCGTACGACACGAAGTTCAAGAAGGTTCCTCCGTAGTTCTTGTAGTTGGCACCGAAGGCGGCGATACCGTTCATGATGGCACCCATACCGTGTTCTCTAACACCGTATCTGATGTATCTACCAGAGAAGTCACCCAAACCGGTGGATGGGGACTGGAAGTCGACGACACCAGTGGTTCTGGTCAAGTTGGAGGGGGTCAAGTCGGCGGAACCTCCGATCAACTCGGGCAATTCCTCGAAAACAGCGTTCAACACGCCCTCACTCAACTTTCTGGTGGCCACAGGCTTGTCAGCAGCGGTGAAGGTGGGCAACTTCTTCTCCCAGCCTTCAGGCAACTTGCCGTCCAAACGACGCTGCAACTCGGCGCCCTCCTTGGGGTATTGCTTCTTGTAGGCCTCCAAAAGCTGTTGCCATTGGTTCTGCACCTTGACGTTGGCGTCAACGTGCTGCTGCAAGTGCTGCTTGACGTCATCAGGGATGACGAACGACTGCTCGGGATCGAAGCCGAACTTGGACTTCAACTGCTTGACGTCGTCGGCCTTCAATGGCGCACCGTGCACACCGTGGGTACCGGCCAACAACGACCCGAAACCGATGGTGGTCTTCAAGCGGATCAAGGTGGGCTTGTCGGACTTCTTGGCGGCGTCGATGGCGGCGGCGATGGCGGCGATGTCGGAGTCGCCGTTCTCGACATCCAAGATGTTCCAGTTGTAGGCCTTGTATCTGAGCAAAACGTCTTCCGTGAAGGCCACCGAGGTGGAGCCGTCGATGGAGATCTTGTTGTCGTCCCAGAAGGCGATCAAGTTGTTCAATTGCAAGTGACCGGCAAGAGAAGAGGCCTCGGACGAAATTCCCTCCATCAAACAGCCGTCTCCCAAGAATGCGTACACGAACGAGTCGGAAATGGCAAAGTCTGGCTTGTTGTAGGTGGCGGCAAACTGCTTCTGGGCAATGGCCAAGCCCACGGCGTTGGAGATACCCTGGCCCAAAGGACCCGTGGTGACCTCGGCGCCCGGCACATCGGTGGACTCGGGGTGGCCTGGGGTCTTGGAGTTCAATTGACGGAACTGCTTGAGGTCGTCGACGCTCAAGTCGTAGCCGTACAAGCACAAGAGCGAGTACAACAAGGCGCAGGCGTGGCCGTTACTCAAGACAAATCTGTCTCTGTTGATCCACTTGGGGTCCTTGGGGTTGAAGGCCATTTTCTGGAAAAGGGCGTAGGCGGCGGGGGCCAAGCCCAAGGGGGCGCCCGGGTGACCGGAATTGGCGGCGCTGACGGCGTCCACGGCCAATAATCTGATGGTGCTGATGGTCTTTTCGTCGATGGACATGGTTGAAATTTCGGCGAGCAACTCTGGCACTTATATAGGCGGTGGGGGCACGCCGGCCGGTGATTTTGATTTTTAATTAGCGGTTCTGGTCGCGGCCCCCCACCCACCGAAAAAAGTGGGGGCGGCCTACTGCCCTCCGTGGCTGCCAAAAACGGCCCTAGTCCTCGAACGGGGAGCGCTGGCCGGCCTCGAACTCCACGTCGAGCACAAACAGGCCCCGCGTCGACTCCGCGTCCTGCCGCCGCACCGACGTCGCCCGCTGGATCTCGCCGATGTCCAGGTCCACGTCCAGGTCCAGGTCCGCGTAGTCGGCGTAGCTGTCGCCCGTGTCTGTGTAATTGTCGCCCCGCGCGCCCGCGTCTGCGTAGCCACCGTGCGCGCCCGCGTACTGCGCGCCCACGTCCAGGCCGCTCAGGTCCGTGCCCGCGGTGTTGTCCACCGCGAGCGTCGTAGTATGCGCCGAGTCCTTAGCATCATCCAGGTCCTCCTCCTCCTCTTCCTCTATCACGTCGACATTGACAAGCCGCGGCTGCGCCTTGATCGCCGTCATCGTGTCCTTTTCGCTGTAGTTGGCCCGCATGATGTCGCCGATGATGCTGGCGTTCTCGATCGTGTTGAGGTCCAGGAACACCAGCTCCGAGTCGTACGAGTAGATCAGCCGCGTGTTGTTCTTGGTGGGCCGCACCGTCACCCCGGGGATGTAGGCGATGGGGAGGATGTTCAGGGCGTTGGTGGTGGAGATGGTGGTGGCCACCGAGTTGCGGTTCGCCAGCTTGGGGTCGATGTAGGGCCCCGCCCGCGGCGCCGCCTTACGAGGCGCCCGCCGGTACCGCGCCTGCGGCCGTGTGAACAGCTCGTACGACGACAACCGCCGGTTGGCCGGCCGCTTGGCCACCACCCGCCGCGGCACCGTCTTCTCGAAGGTGGTCTGGCCCGTGGCGCCCGGGCTGTTGGCCGCCAGCGCAGACCCGCGCCCGCTGTCGCCGCTCACGCTGTACTTGTCGTCGGCCTCGGCCTCGAGGTCGCTGAGCACGATCTCCTCGTCCTCTGGGTGCTTCTTGCGCCACACCAACAAGTAGTACAAGAGCCCCGCCACAAGGAGCGCCACCACGCCGCCGACGACGCCGCCCACCACGCCGCCCACCGGCACCAGCGACCGCAGCAGGTCGTCGATGGCCGCACAGTAGTACTCGGGGCACTTGGAGCAGGTGATGGCCCGGAGCTGGAGCTCTTCGCCGGCGCGACAGGTGATGGTCGCCGGGAGGGTTGTGGGGCACACCACGCACCCGTTGGCGTCGGTCGTGGAGGCCATAGTAGAGTTTTGCTTGCTAAATTTGCTGAAAAGTGACCAGATTTGACCAAATTCCAGTTGCGTTGCTGTGCTGTTGCTGTGCTTTTGTGCTAGCGATGAATCTGTTCAGGCTGGAGTGTGTCTGAACGGTGTCTAACTGCGTCTACCTGTAACTTCAACGAACTTACTGAAAATCTGCCTCACCTCTCTACCGTTTCAGATCGGCTATCGCGAAGTTTTACATGGCAATGCGTGTCAGATCCTGTCAAGTAGTCCGCTTAAATGTCTATGTAGCTATACAGTCTGCTGCCACTCCGGGGCAAAGTTGTAGTTGACCTTGCGCCGGAGGAGCCACGTCTTTTCGTAGTCGAAATATTTGTAGTTCTGCTGCTCGGTCTTGTCCTGGAGGAACCAATGGTCGGTGTCGCGGTTGAACACCCACCCGCGGGCCGAGAGCTCGCGCGCCGCGTTGATCTTGGCGAGTGCGTAGTCGCTCTCGCTGTAGTAGAAGCAGTAGAAGAGGGTGTCGTTGTCGAACTTGCTCATCACATGGCTCGAGTTCAACTCGTACATCGGCTCCTGCGGGTAGTCGATCAGCAGCGGGTGCACGTTGGTCGGCGCGTACTGCCGCGGCTTGTCGGCGTCGAACGAGTCGGGGCAGTTGAAGAGCGAGTTCTCGAGAAGCTGGCTGATGGTCTGGAACGGCAATGGGTGCGAGAGCCGGCTCTGGCTGAGGTGCGAGAGCTTGGCAAGCGGCTCGTCGAACACGCTGACGTGCTCCTCCGTGGGCGCGAGCGGCGGCTTGCGCTCGCTGAGCGCTGGCGCTGCCACCGTCGGCGACGCCGTCAGCGACTTGCTGGCGATGCGAGTGAGCCCCGGCGGCCCCGACTTGGCGCCCGCCACCACCTCGGCAAGCGTGGTGCCCGCGGCGTAGGCGTTGACCGGCGGCGGCGCCGGCGTGCCGGTGTGGATGGCGCTTTTGGCGGCGTTCAGGTACAGCCCGTTGTTGAGCATGGGCGGCGGCGCCTGCGGCGTCACCGCCTTCTTCTTGGGCTTGTCCTTCTCCTTGCGGCGCGCCTCCTCGGCCCGCTCGCGCTCCGCCCGCTCGCGCTCGAGCCGGTCCCGCTCGGCCTTCTCTCGCTCCAAGCGCTCACGCTCCTCCAGCTCGGCCTGCTCGCGCTGCCGCTCCTCCTCGTCGTCCACGGTGTCCTCGGCCATCTCGAGCTGGTCGTAGAACTCGTCGTACTCCACGTAGTCCTCGTCCTGGTTGTTGTCGACGTAGTACTCCAAGTCGTCTTTTATCAAGTCAATCTTGTCGGGATTGAGCGTATCGTTGTCCAAGTTGTCGAGGATGCGCTCCAACTTGGCCACGTGCTCGTTGTTGCGGTCGAGCTTGTAGCGGGCGTCGTCGATCTGCGTCTGGAGCGTGTGGGCGTTGGACGACTTGGCCTTTTTCAACTGCACCGTCAACTGGTGCACGTCCGCCTCGAGCTGCTCCGACTGGCCCGCGATCTGCTCCACAATGTCGCTGATGTAGTTGAGCGCCTCGTCCTTCTTCTCGGAGCCGGGTCCCTGCGACTTGACCCGGCTGCGCTTCTGCTGGAGCTCGAGGCCCTCGTTCGAAAACTGCTTGATCTTCAGCAACTTCTCGAGGTCCTTGAACTGGTCCATGGCGTGCTCGATCTTGGTGCGGTTCTCCTGGAGCACGTTCTTGTCCAACTTGATGGATCCGTCGCCGAGCCACTGCTTGAGCTGGTCCCGCAGACGCTGGAGCTTTTTTATCTCTTTCTTCAAGTCGCTCTCGAACTTCTCCTTTTGCGAGCTGATCTCCGTCGTCATCAACTTGTCGTAGATGTCGTCGAAGATCGACAAGCCCTCGGCGATCTTCTTGTTGGTCTTGTCGAACTCCTGCTGCAACTTGCGGGCACTCATGATGTTCGCGCTACTTTTTCACTACTTGCTCTAAAAACACCCCTGTAAAATGGCTCAACTGCCGGAAGTTGTACTCGAACGACTTGCTGTTGCTGTAGTACGGGTCCTCGACGATCGTGTCGAGCAGCTCGTCGGTTTTGTAGTGCCCAAAAAGCTCCACCACCGCGCTGCTGTCCCGCGGCCGCATGTGCAAGAGGTCGGCCCGGTGCGACTGGTCCATGGCGAAAACGTAGTCAAAGCGGCGGAAGTCGGCGGGCGTGATCTGCTGCGCGCGGTGCCGCATGGGCACGCCGTTCTTGGCGCACGTCGCTGCCGAGCGGCGGTCCGGCGACTCGCCCTGGTGCCAGCCGCTGACCCCAAACGACTCGATGGCCTTAAACCGGTCGCCGAGCCCGGCCTGCTCCACCTGGTGCTGGAAAATGGCCTCCGCCATGGGCGAGCGGCAGCTGCCGTTAGTACTCTCTCACTGGGCCCACATACATGTTGCCGGTGCACACGAACGCTACGGAAATCTGGTCGCTCATGTTAAATCGATCGCATTCTCATTAGATATTACATGTAGATTAATCCATACTGGCGGTGACCATGCTCTTCCACTCGTCGAACCCGATGTTCTCGTTGTAGATGAAGCTGAACTGGTCGTCCACCTTGGGCTTTTTCTCCTCGCCAAAAAGCAACTCGAGGTCGTCGTCCTCCCGCTCTCGCTTGATGGTCGCCGACATCGTCTCGCCGATCGTGGCGCAGATGTCGATGATGTCCACCGACGTCAACTCGCGCACCGCCTCCACCTGCCGGAACGACGACGTGATGGCCTCGGGCTTGATGGTGGCGGTCCAGCTGATGGGCGAGAGCGGCGATTTCAAGTTGGCCACCGCCTTGTTGCCGTTGAGCGACGGCGACGGCGTGGGCAACCCCTTCTCGCTGGCGTCGAGCTCCAACAAGTTGGCGAGCGACGCCAAAAAGAACTTCTCCGGGTCCTGGTTGCTCAACTCTCGTCTCTTGTTCAACTCTGCGTCTCCGGGACTATCAGTGCTGAAAATGTCTCCGAGCGTGCTCTCCGTCAACTTCTGGCCCTTCTTGTAGTTAGGCGACTGCTCCGTCGGCGTGTTCTTGTTGGACTGAGTTTGGGGCACTTGCGGCGTAGGAATGCTATTTGGCGTCTTGATGGTGTTGGCCAACGACGCCGGGGTCGTGGCAATGGCCGACGGCGTGGGGATGCTGCCCACCGACGAGTTCTTGGTGGACTTTCTCCGGCCGGTCGTCAGATTGGCCGCCTTCTTGTTGTTGGTGGGCTTGGGTCCGGGCCGAGCTGGGGCCGTTTGCTGGACCATGGGCGACCCGTTAACAATAGGCGAGCTGCGCTGCTGGGGCTGCTGTTGCTGTTGCTGTTGCTGCTGCTGTTGTTGCTGCTGCTGCGGTGTCCACTTCTGCATCATCACTGGCTGGTTGTTGAACTGGTTCTGGTTCGACATCTGCGGCGATTGCGATGGAGGAACCGACTGCTTCTGGAACATCTGGCCGTTGGCCTGAGCGGCGGGCATTTGACGCATCTGCTGAGCACCGTTGGGCTGCTGGGGCTGGCCAGTCTGCTGCTGTTGCATTTGCAGCCGTCTGATGCTGAACTGTTCTCGCACATAGTCAAAGTACTTGGTGTACTGGGCCCGCAACTTCTCTGCCAAGTCTGGCGACGCCAAAAAGCTGCCTCGCTGGAGGTTCTCCATGATGTTCTTGGTCATGTACTTCATCTGGATCAACCGCTTGGTACCCTCGACGTTGCGGGTCAAGATGAAGAAGTAGCTGACGATCGAGTCGACGTTGGCGTAATGCTGCGAGATCTTGGCCATGATGTCCCGGACCACCGTCTTGTCGGACTGCGACAACAAGTTGGAAACGTCCTTCAACGCCACGTTGTTGCGGGAAACCTCCTCGATCAACTGCCTCAACTTCAACTTCATTTCGTCGGTCAAAGGAGGCAAGATCGACGCTAGCGAACTGTTGTTCAAGCCGGCGGGTTTCTGCATCTGCGGGTTGGCGGGGCCGTTTGCCTGCTGAAGCGGCTGCGACATCTGCGGCGGCGGAGCCACGGCGGCGGGCGCCGGTTGCGCCCGGTTCATCACCGGCGACACCATCTGCTGCGGCTTGGGGTTCATGTTGTTCATCACCGGCAGCTGGTTGGGCATGCGCATCTGGGTATTATTGGCGGGGGCAGCGGCCGCGGCGTTCATGTTGGTATTAGCGGGGGTCTGGCCGTTCTGCTGCCGCCACTGCAAGGTTTTCTGGTGAATAATGTACTTTTTGACAAAGTTCTCTCGCTGGTTGTGGTCCAAGTTGCCCTGGATCGACCCGTTGGCCTGGAGCCGCCGCAACAACATCATGGCGTCAGAGCTGTACTTCAAGACGTCCTGCGGTGTGATGTTGAAGTTGGGCGGCTTCTGGGCGGGGCCCCGAGGCTGGTTTTGGTTTTGGTTCTGGTTTTGCTGATTCTGCTGGGCCTGCACGTTCTGGGGCATCTGCTGCGCCGGCCGCTGCATGAACTGCTGGTTCTGCTGCGGCTGGGCCTGCGGCTGGGCCTGGGCCTGTGGCGGCTGCTGGAGCGGCTGCTGGAGCGGCTGGGCCGGTTTCTGGCCCATGTTGAAGTTGCGGGGCTGGGCCGCGGCCGGCGCCTGGCTCATCTTGCGCTGCTGCTGCTGGCGCACCGCCAACTGGAGATGCGTGTTGTGGATCTCCTTGACGATGGGCATGGCGGACGGCGGAATCATTTTTTTCTGGAAGCAGTCAAAGATCTGGGTCCAGGTGTTGACGTTGGGCGGCAACGAGGGGATCTTGGACAACAACGCCTGCGGAATGGGCACGTTGCGCAACATGTTGGTGATCTGCGAGATCTGCTGCTGGCTGAGGTTCTGCGGTGCCAGACCGGCAGAGGCCGCGGGCGGCGCCGGGGTCGAGCCGCCGCTCTGGCTCATGGTGCGCATCTGGTTGGCCTGGATCTGCGCCGCCAGCTGCTGGCGCGCCTGGGCCTGCTGCTGGAGAAACGTCAGGTTGTTCATGTTGACGTTGGAGTTCATGGAGCCCGAGTTCATGGAGCTGGAATTCATCGAGCTCGAGTTCATCGACGAGCTCATATTCATGGGCATGTTGCTGGGCATGTTGTTCATCGACATGTTGGGCATGTTGAAGCTCTGGCCCTGGCCCTGCGGCTGGCTCTGGCCCATGTTCATCGACATGTTGTTGTAGTTCTGGCCCATGTTCTGGGACATCTGATTCTGGGACATGTTCTGGGGCATGTTGCCTCTGATCCCCAGACGGAGCTGGGTGATCTTCTGCTTGATCACCCGGAGGTACTCATCGCGGGACTGGCTCTTCATGAAGGTGTGTTTTTCGAACTCTTGGGCCATCAAGGCGGCCTTTTGACCGTCGTAGCCGGAATTCTGGATCTCCTTCAAGGTGGCCGTGAGAATCTGCACCACCTTCTGCCGGTCGTTGACCGAGTACATGGCATGCCACGAGTTCATGCTGGGCTGGTTCATGTTCATCGGTTGTCCTCAACTTTCGCTCTAGTTGACCAAATTGAGGGACAAGGATGAAAACTTTAAACTTAAAATTCTCACCTCAGTAGTGTATGGTTGACAGCTATGCCACAGGAGGACTTTGCGGGCGCCAGTATTTGTAGACGTAGACCACGTAGTTGCGCTGCTGGCGCCGTTGGCTCCCCCGTCCGGCTTCTCTCGTACTTTTACTGCCGTCTATTGTCTATTGCTATGCACAATACCTTATTTTATATAGTCATGACTTTTCGCTTGGGGCCCTTGGCCTGCTGGTGTGCGAGGTGCTCGTCCTCATCGATGAACTCCTGCTCGTGCTCGAGCTTCCACTGCGCCCGCACAAACCGGAGACCCTCGATGTTGTAGCGGACGGTGCTGGAATGAGCCTTCAACTCGGCCCGTAATTGAGCCCCGATGGTCTCGAGCATCTGCTTGAGATGCCCATCTTTCTGGTGCACCAACTCCTTGAAGTTGTGCTGCATCACCAACCCGAGCACCTTCATCACCAACACCAAGCTCTGGCGCCGGCCCACCCACATTTCGATGAACCGCAACAACTTCACCGTGTAGGAGAACGGGAGCACCGCCAACGCATCCTCGAGCTGCGAGCTCTTGATCCCGCCCAACGTCTTGCGCACATGCTGCTCGCCGGTAATCTCGTACACTTTCAAGATGGGGTTGACCTCCGCTTTGGCGGGCTTGGCCTTGATCTCGCCTTTTTCAAATCTCTGCATCTGCTGGTCGTAGGCCTCTCTGTTCTGTAAGTCCTCGTAGCCAATGTCGATGGCCTCGATCAACTTCTCGCCCGCCTTCAAGCTCTCGAGCGTCTGCTTGGTCACCTTGGTCACCTCGTCGCCCTCTTCCTCGTCGTCCTGCTTCATCTCAGTGGTAGGCTCCTCCAACGAGTCCAACAACGTGTTCTCGTACAACTCGTCCATCTCCTTCTCGCGCTCCTCTTCCAAGAACACCTGGTCGCTGGTGGCCAGCCACAATCTGATGGAATGGTCGTGAGAGGCACTCACCATGAAAAGTCCGTTGGAACTCACACACATGCTCCACACCTCCAGCTGGTGGGCCGCCAACTTCTGCACGCACTCGAACTTGTCTCCGTCCCAGTACTTGATCAACCCATCTTTGCCTGAAGAGAAAAAATGGTGGGTTTCGCCAATGAACCGAACATTCAAAATCGAGTCTTGGTGTCCAAAGATAGACTTGTGACAGTCTCCAAAGTCCAAGCCCCAGATCTTGATGTTCTTGTCGGCAGAACTGGTGATGATCAACTTGGAGTCGCTGGAGATATCGATCGACAAAACTGGCAATTTGTGCCCATACAATGTCAAGAACAACTTGAAGCTATCCAAAAACAAGATTTGCACATTGTTGTTCAACAACGACACCGCCAACAACCGGTTATCGGGAGACACTCTGACTGCTAGCACCTCGTCGGTCATTTCGATGGTCTGCTCGTGCTTGAACCGAAGCTTGTTAACGGCTTCATTGGTGCCAGGAACCAACTCCTGCTCCACTTGGAACGACCAGATCTTCACCGACTTATCGTTACCGCCGGTGATCAACTTCTTTCCGTCCAGAGTGATGTCGAGCGACCAGATTGCGCTTCCTTCGTCGTTGTTGGCGTCAGAGCCCTTGTGAGCCTCGTCGATCCGGTCCACCAAAGTAGACGACGTCAAGTCCCACAACTCCAAGTCTCCATTCTTGTACCCTATGACAATCAAAGAGCCACCGGGAAGAATTCTGCTGCACAAGGGATATCCCTCGAGCTCGATGTTTCTGATAATATTGAAGTTGTTCAAATTCCACATCTTCAACTCACCGTTAGATAACGTCGATAAAAGCTTGTCGTCTTTGGAGATGTCCATCGACCGGATATCGTTTCTGTGGCCCAACAACTCGATGGTGTGGGCCTTGATGGTTTTGACTTCCTCGGACTTCTTGATGTTGTCTGGAAGTTCTATGCTATAATACTCAATGGAGTTGTTAATGAGGGAAACAAGCAAGTTAAGCTTGGTACCAGACTTGACCCACTGACAAGATCTGACTCTCGAGAGTGTTCTCAACGTGGTGAACGGCGTGACAAGCATGTTGATTTCGTTGTCTTTGATGTTCTGGAGCACCTCTTCATCGGTGTATCCTTTGTCCTTGAGTCTTTTGGTTCTGGACCGGATACCTTTCTGCAACTCCGACTCGGTTCTTATTCTGAACATCTCGATGGTTCTGTCTGTATTTTTCATGTAGAAGATCTCGTTGTTCTCACCTTTCTTCACCACATTCATAAACTCTATGCTATTACATTTAGCCTTACTCTGCTTTTCGAACACACCTCTCTCAACGATTTTCTCCATGTCGGGCTTGTCGAGGTCGACCTCCCACAACTTGACCTGGTCCTTGTTACCGGTGGTCACCAATAAATTTTGGCTGATATTTAATGCCATCGACCAACACTCGTTTGAGTGGGCCATGTGAGTTTCGATGCACTGTTTCGAGCTCAACTCCCACAACTTGATGAGCCCGTCCTTACTGACACTCACTATGTAGTCGTCCAACTCGTCCTCTTGTTTGTTCTCCTTCAGAAGAAATGCAATATCGGTGATTTCACTCTTATGGCCCTTGAGCTTGAACAATCCTTCTTCGCTGACCAAATCCCACAAGATGATAGAGCAGTCAGCTGATCCACTCACCAACCTCGTTCCGTTACGGTCGAACTGTAATCTGGTGATTCTCGACTTGTGTCCTTGGAATTTGATGATGACATCTCCAGAGGCCAAGTCCCACACCTTTATAGTGCCATCATTGTATCCAGACGCAACGATATTGTTGACTGCGTTGTATGCAAGGAAAGATACGGCACTGGGTGGTGTTCCGGTGGGGGCATTACTGGCACCAGGGGTCAATCCGTCCGACAATCTCTGTAAAATGTCTCCGGTCTTGACATCCCAAACGAGAATTTCTTCCACTGCCGCGGCCAACGCTCTTCCTGCGGACTTCGAAGACTGCCCGTCGGATGGCGGGAGCCATATAATGTTGCTCTGGGTGTTTATGACTCCGAAAACCCGTTCCTGTTCGTATCTGTCGTAAGATTTAACCATGGTCTTCTGAAAAATTTTGGTGATGAGGTGCGATGTCTACCCAGTTTGGAGGTCACGTGCAAGATATTTTGCAGCAATTGGTAATGATCCGGGGCGTAGCCACGGCGGATGTTGGTCAAAAGGTACATTGGCTATGCTAAATTTGCTATGTAAGAATTTTTAAATCATTAAATGTCCCACGACAGTACTCAATAAAAGAATGTACCACGATACAGAGATGGCTGAGACCTGGTCCTTGGACGATTTCGAGCTCAGAGCAGCTGAACTTGTTGCCTTAGAACTGCTGGTCTCCATGGTCGTTGCTCCGCTGTCTGCAGTGCCAGTCTGGCTAGTTTGGGACGAATCGTGACTTTTAGACATAGAAGTAGCCAGTTCAGTGCCGGATATAGTACTGAACTTGCCGTCAATTTCGTTTTGAGGGGGCTCCCAGCAGTATTGCTGGAAACATCTCTTACACTCGTCAGACTGCTCGATCTTGAATCTCTCTTGTTGTCTTCGAATAATAGCACATCCCACGCAAGTAGGCCATTGTCTGTCATCAGATAAATTGTTCCTCGAAGACACCTCGAAACCGTTCTGGATCAACGAGTTTCTCTCTTCGGTAGTGTAAGAGAGCTTGAACGTTGACGTGTTGACCTTAGCGGACAATTCGTGGTTGGGGAGATAAACAATCAATGGAACATCAGTGCCATTGATCTCATCGTTTTCGTGAAAATCCAAGAGAGAGTCGAAGCTGGATGCATTGCAACCGAAGAAAACAGGTCTTGTGTTCAACTTTTGCTCAACAAAGTCTTCGAAAGTCTCGGGCACGAATGGAATTGGCGACCCTTTACCTTGCTTGGTGAATTGCCGTCTGTAGGTGTGTATAATCGAGGACCCATTTGGCCAATCCTCGGGGCTATCACCAGAGTTGTCAAAACCAAAGATGATATCAACATGTCTTTTTGATTGAATCAACGGATAAAATGGCACGCCCTGCTCGTCAGTGCTTCCGTCAACCAAATATAAAGTACGGTTATCGGTGATGATTGGCTCTGTATTCTGCTCATCGATGTTATAGAACGGGTTAGGCTCGTATAATGCAATGTCCACCTCGTCGTGGGACATACCTGTCAAGGTAGAATTAATGATTCTCTTAATAAGACTGTTAACATCAAATTCATCAAGTCGAGTGACAAAGGAATTGAAGAGCGACGACGAGGTTCCCATGACGAAACCAGCGTTGTCAAAGTTGACAGCACAGCTGTCACTATTGTTGGGTTTGCCGTTGTCCAAGTAAGTACCGGTATACTTCACATCGATGAAGCTGTCGACTGAAGGATCCCAGGACCCCAATTCGAAAGGACTGAACTCGTAGACAGTGGAGTTCAAGTTGACAATCTGGGTGTTGGGGTTTCTTCCGTTGGCCAACACAATGGGGAAAGGCATATCAAAATTTTGGAACGCTTCAAGGTTTCTGATGGAAGACCAAGTGACGTTTTCACCGCCGTTGTTTTCCATGAACTGGTAACTCAACATCCTTCCCCATATGTCGGTGATAGAGGTTAAGAATCCAGCGTCAGCTTTGGCCTTGATGCCCTGCTGAATATTATAATAATACTGACCAGTCTTCACCACGTTAATACCATTGGGATTGAAGATCGAGTCCGAGAGCTCCCATATAGGCTTTCTGCCGCTGAGGATGTCGTCGACAGAGATCCAGTTGTTGAGAACTAACGTGCCCACAAGCCAACTGCCGCCACTGAGACCAGTAATATACGAAGAGCTCTGAAGAAGCCCTCCCAAGGCTCTCTTGTTGGACTCGTTGTACCGGTTATCCAACCCGAGCAACTGGCCAGCACCGTTCAACATGGCTCTATATCCTCCTCCACTGTATGCGAGCCCTATGGAGATGTTATGAACATGGGCATACTTGTTAATAAATTCTTCACCATCGAAGTTAGGTATTTGGGCTCTCTTGTCTAGAAAGTCGACCAACTCTTTATTCGTCTTCTCTATCCGACCTCTGATGTAGGCCTGCTCCCAGTCCGAAACGTTGTCAGCCTTTCTCCAGATCTCGTGAGAGGGGCATTTGGCTGCGTAGGGCTCATACGGATTCCGATCATCGTCGCTTCCCTCATCGCTATCTTCCCAGGGCCATTTAAACCCCCAAACACTTTGAAACATCAAGAACACCACGAGCCAGCTCGTCATATCGCTGGGTATAACAAGAGTCATTATGAGCAAACTGAAACTTTCTATCGTTTTATGTCTTAGAATATAGCAAGTTACCTTGGGGTCGTATTTCCTAAAAGGGAAAGGTTATGGTTCGGAGTCCGTATGAGGCAACTACGGAACATTCTTGTCAGACGAGTCTATTGATCTACCTAGCGGCTTCTAGTTGCTTTTACAACCACGGGGATCATACCTCCCGTGGAAATAGTAAACCTTCTATGTCCTAATACTGTGATGAAACATCTAATACTTCCAGCGTGGGAAGTCGTAGAAATAATCGTGTGCTTGTGCGCCGAGTCTCTGTCAAGCTTGCTGCTGGCATCCAAGTCTTCGTCGAAAAGTCCCTGCAAGAACGAGTTTATCCGAACACAGTGTTCCCACAAGTTTTCTCTGACTTCTGGGTCGAACAATTCGTCCTGCTCCGTGAACCCAGGCTCGAACTCGAACCCGTGGTGGCCAAACCGCTCTGTTATCACCGTTTTGGTCGACCTGTTGTCGCACAAGTTCACTCCATTGGTCTCTCTAATCAACTCCGTCACCAATGGTTTATGGTGGGGCTCTCTGATCCCGTCGAATGTGTGCACCAAAGTATGCGACGACCGCTGTAATGGCGAAACGTAGAACTTGCTTGGAATTGGGGCGCCTGCCTTAACTTCCTGGTGCCAGAGTTGGTTGTTCTCTTTAGCCTGGCGAATTCCAAGTTCCGTTAACATGGGGTCCGGGCCGTACACAATATCACCGTCTCTCGATAACCGGTGCCATTTGCGCTTCCACTCGTCGTATCCGTACTTGTCAGTGACCACATTATGGTAACCCTGGCCATGTCTTGCCAAAAATAGCAACTTGTAGCTCTCGTTTTCAGCAGCCTCCGAATTGAGCTTCTTCAAGTCACTCGTGATCTGCTCCCACGACTTGAGGCGTCCCATGTTGTCCTGAGCATAGTTGAATTTAGAGTCGTCGGTCGCAGGATCAGCCTGCTTGAAGAAACCTGGAAGGGCCTCAAACTTCCAGGGGAACTTCTTGGTCGCCTCGTCCAATTCCTTGATCTTCTCGAAGTAGATCAACTCCTGGTCCACCTCGTCGTAGGCGTCGTCGATGTCGGCAGCACTGGCAATTAATGAAGACATCGTCTCAATTGAAAAAATCTGAAAAATATGTCAAGATAAGAAAACGTTTTTAGTCATAAGATTTAGACTGGCCACAGTTGTGAAATTTTAATTGGGCAGCACAGCAGCTCGACATTGTCTCCAACCCTACTGTAGTGCCAACACCGATGGTGCTCCTATCGTAGGATACTCCTAGGATCGTGGGTCGTTATGGGCAAACTGAAACCTTCATCTTCACCATATAGCAAGTAAATAATTTTAATTATAGTCCTACACGGTTGTTGTTGTCAACCAACCTTACAGTATTCTCTGGGGTCATCTACATCAAGATGCCTTATATCTCCTATATCTTGGTTAGAAAGTTTCGGGTGTTATCTCCTAAAAGGGAAAGGTTAGGGTTTGAAGTCACTAATACAACTACGGAACATTTAGATCAAACGAGTTTATTGTGCTAATCTAACTACTGGGTTCTTGTTGCTTTTACGACCACGGGGATCATACCTCCCGTGGAAATGGTGAACCTCCTATGGCCTAATACTGTGATAAAACATCTAATACTTCCAGCGTGGGAAGTAGTAGACACAACAGTATGCTTATGTGCCAATTCTCTATCAAGCTTGTTGCTGGCATCCAAGTCTTCGTCAAAGAGCCCTTGTAAGAACGTATTTATCCGGACACAGTGCTCCCAAAACAGTTCTACAACATCTGGGTTCCACAACTCGTCTTCCTCTTTGAACCCAGGCTCGAACTCGAACCCATGGGTCCCGAATCGCTGCGATATCACCGTCTTGGTCGATCTCTGGTTGCATAAATTAATGCCGTTTGTTTCCCTGATCAACTCCGTCACTACTGGCTTATGATGAGGCTCTTTTATGCCGTCAAAAGTATACACCAATGTATGCGAGGATCTCTGCAAGGGAGAGACGTAGAACTTGCTTGGGACTGGGGCCCCAGCCTTGACTTCTTGGTGCCAGAGCTGGTTGTTTTCTTTGGCTTGGCGAACTCCGAGCTCCGTCAACATTGGGTCAGGGCCATACACAATGTCACCGTCTCTCGCTAAACGGTGCCATTTACGCTTCCACTCTTCGTATCCGTACTTGTCGGCAACAACGTTGTGGAAGCCCTGACCATGTCTTCCTAAGAAGATCAACTTGAAGCTTTCATTTTCTGCAGCCTCCGAGTTGAGCTTCTTCAAGTCGCCAATAATCTGCTCCCATGATTTAAGACGGCCCATGTTGTCTTGGGCATAATTAAATTTAGTGTCGTCGGTTGCAGGATCGGTCTGCTTGAAAAAACCTTGAAGCACTTCGAATTTCCAGGGGAACTTGTCAGTGGTCTCGACCAATTCCTTGATCTTGTCGTGGTAGACCAATTCCTGCTCCACACCACGGTGTGCATCGGTGATATCTGTTGCGCTGGCAATTAATGTAGACATTTTTTTGACTGAAAATTTCAAAGATGAAGATTACCAGCGAACTATATAAATGGTGAAATGTGTACTGCCTCACCCAAAACGGTCTATTGTGAACTGAAACAGGTCCAAATTAATGCGATGGTGACCGTGTTTGGGTGGTAATCACCGAGCATTTTGCCGGAGTACCGTGATAGTACCGTGATCTAGTACCGTGATCTGATAAAAATCTTGAAAAATTGACAGAAGCTGTCAAAGAGCAAGTAAAAATAAGCTGTAATTGTACAGTTCTGTCACAAATGGTTTAGATATCTGTAGCATCTTAGGTACTTGGAAATTCAGGCCGTATTTAAACGTTACAGTGCCGTACTGGAGATAAGAAGGTTTTTCGAGTAGTCAAATATTGATTCTTCTATTTTTAACCTGCAATTATTTTTACTGGTTTAGTATTTTCTGTCAGTTGACAGCTTGACGCTTCATGCAGTAATACATGATAGCATGCATGAAAGTCTTATGGTTCACTAGAACACTACAGCATTAAAAAAGTAGTACATTTATACATCGAAAACGGATATAATCTTAGAAAGAGATTCCAAGTTCTGGGATTCCCTTGACAACAGTGTTGTCCAAGAGGTTGGAGGCATCGAGAGCCAGCTTCAATGCATCGAGGGTAATTGCCTTTTGAGTGACGATCTTCTTGACCAAGTCTCTGGCGAATGGGTAGTATTGGTCTTGGGTGAAGGTAGCAGTAAGAATGGACTTGACCAAGCCAGACTTGACCAAAGAGTCGAGAACTTGGTTAAGCAAATCGTTGGATCTCTTTTGCAAGTCCAAGTCGATTTCTTCTTCGATAATAGCATCACGCTTGCCGAACCAGCCAGAGACAGTGTTCCAGATGTTGTTCAACCAGCCACCTGGGGAAGAGTTACCGCTGTTGCCGCTGTTACCGCTGTTACCGTTGTTACCACTTGGGGTGGAAGTAGCTTGAGGGGCGGAAGAAGACTTTGGAGCAGAAGATCCGGATGGAGCAGAGCCAGAGTCAGTCTTTTGTGCAGAAAGAGTTCCAGTGGCAGATCCAACGAAAGAGCTGAAAGTACCAGTTGGCAAAGCAGTAACATCAGACTTGATACCACCACCATTGCCGCTGCTGGCACCACCAGTAAGACCGAAGATAGGAGAGAGCAAGCCGTCAACAATGCCGCCAAGACCACCACCCAATTCGCTTCCAAGTTGGGAGAAGACATCGCTCAAACCACCGAATTGACTGTGGTAAGTGTTGACAATTTGACCGACACCGCTAGCCAAGCCAAGGGCGTTAACAGAATTAGAAGAAGGCTGGGTTGGAGCACCAGATCTCAATCCGTCGACGATCTTGTAGGCACCTGGGAGGAAGTTAGGGTCGCTTAAAGCGATTTGCAAGATTTGAACACCCAAGTTAGAGTAGTCAGCAGCTTGAAGAACATCGTTCAAGTTAACAACCTTGATGATAGCGACAATGGTGTTAGCAAGAATTGGTTCGGTGATCTTGTTGGTAGCCAAGATTTGGTAGACTGGAATAACAATACCAGACTTGTTCAAGACAGAGAAGAAAGAAGTAAGCAAAGCAATATCTCTCTTGGTCAACTGTCCTTCAGAAGAGTAGTCAAGTCTCTCAACGAGAGCGCTGAACTCATTGACTTGTTCGTTGATCAAGTCAGATCTCTTGACAGCGTCTTCGGACACTGGCAACCCCAAAGAGATTTGGAAGAGTGAAAAGATCGTCAAGAAGATTGCAAAAAATCTCATACTGTTGCAGCTAATTGGTAGACCAACAGGGGAATAGAATCCGTTTTTATAATGTGGTACTAGTTGTGTACGACTGGGGTCGCTAGGAATGTCACTAGCTCCACAGCGCTCGATCTGGAGATTATCTTGACATGTTGCATTAAATCTTTACCTAAATAGGAAATTTTTTTCTGATTTAACCCTTTTCAGATTTAGAAGTACGGCGGTGAAGGAGTTACGAAGATCACCGTTAGTCAAACAAGGGAATTTTATGGAGTAAAATTGACGAAATAAAGTTCATAGGAGCTTAAAATATAATGAAACATCTTGTTAGAGAATGTTGGCCTTACATCACCAATATTGGTAAGACGTTTTCTTCGATACTCGTGTTTAAAAATAGGTCCATTGAAAATTAAGATTCGACTAGAGTCTATTGTTGGCGTCTATTCTTCACCCTACGAAGAGACCTAAAGGCTTATTGTGGCAAGCATGTGGTGGATGACCGGATTACGGTACACCTACATGATTTTCCCAATTTAACAAACAAAGAGGTCGATCGGGCTTTATTGGGAAAGCTATTTCACAGTATATAGGAGGCCCCTTCTCAATGATTTTGTAAGTAAGAATCGTTCCTCCTTGGAACCGGGGTTTCCGGGCAACAGATGGAACACTTCCAGAAGTTAAAACTTTCATGTTTCGGGCGTTTACTAGCCTTTTCAAAAACTACAACCATTCTAGAAGATCATAGCGGTAGACCAAGATGGAGTACCAGTCGTCACACACTGGGATCTGTTTTATTGCTTGAAAAAGATATTCGTAAAATTTGCACTGGAAAAGATCATGGCCAAGACCAGAGCTTGTAGGCGATTGTATCAAAAATTAATTAAGATCACTCAAGATTCAACAAGTAGAATTTCTTGCTACAATAGTAAGACAACCAAACGTTCAACGGCAGGGTTGCTGACCGCCTCAGCTTGTTTTCGATGCTAAACCCCGCAACAAAGTTAATAGTTCAATTAGGAACTTTCATTGTAGCAAAGGGTAGAAAGACATCGTTTATAATAGCCTAACTATAAATCCTTTTTGATCCAGTAGCCACAATTCATCTATTAGTACAACTGATGGGCCACCAAGGTTGAACCACATTTGACAGTGTCCAGAATATATCCGAGAATCATAAATTAAATGGTTTTCAACATAAATGTCAAAGTTTCCTAACAGAGTCATACCCCTAAATGAAACTCTGAATTAAGACTCTAGCACCCCTTCGCCCTCGAAGTTAATCTCAGACCTGTTTTACATTAATGAGTACCAAGCAAGACTGACTACGAACGGTTAGATAATTTATACATTTGACAAGACGTAAATTTAATACTAAGTATTCAACCTACGAGCTAGAATTGTTATGTACGGTACTAATTTCAACCATAAGATAAAAAAATAACATAATAATGTACACAACTGAATTTCAAAAATAAGAAAGTCTAGGTCTTTCTTGATGATCCAGTTTTGAAATCAGGCTTGAAGTCGGGTCTCTTGTTCGAAGAGCTGTTCTTCTTTATTTGGAATTTGGCCACCAATGGAATGTGGTCAGATGGGAAATAGGCGTCGGGGAATCCAATAACATGCTTGCTATAATCTGGATCGACCTTGTCCAATAATCCTTTAACTTGCAATACAGATGGAGAATACCATATGTAATCGATAACTTCCGTAAATCCGGGAGTGCAATTAGTATATGGCAATTCCTTGACCGAGTCGTATGAAGACTTCAATTTGAACATGTGACGGAAGCCATCTTCTGTGAGTTTTCCATAATCGTAACCGTCAACATCTGCGTGGTTCTTGACGAATCCAGTCACAAATAATTGGTACACTGCACTATCAATAGTGGAGTTGAAATCACCACAAATTAAGAGTGGAGTGTTCTTAACTTCATCGACAGAGTTGGTATTAAGGAGTTTCTTCATGATTGAAGGAAGCTCCTCCAACAAAATACCGACTTGAAGGGCCTTCACGTCGTTAAATGCTGGGTCCCAGTGCAAATGGGTAGTTACTACACAGATTTTCTCCCCGGTCTCCACATGTTGCAATAAAGTGATTAAAGCAATGTGATCCTTGTTCATAAATCTGTTGAAGAGGTCTCTGGTCTTTTTATATTTGTCGGAGCCCATGCAAACACTGTTGTATTCAAAGTTGACTCTTTGAACCAATTGGAATTTGCTGGTCTTGTAAAATATAGCACAACCGTCGACCTTCATAGCATCACTTTCAGCCATGGTCTTGTACCTGGTCTTACGGTAGAACACGCCTTTGTAGCCCAACTCGTGCATGAGCGGAGCCCAGAATTCGTGGAATGTCCGGGTCTCCACTTCTTGCATACAGACCACATCGGTGTTTCTGGCTGTTATTTCCTCTTTCAAGAGTGATCTTCTGTACTCCCAGTCCAATGCCCAAGATGGCGTGTACTTGTGCATTTTGTTGGTGGCATAATGCTGACACAACATGTTGTAGGACAAAAGAGTGAAGCTATCATTAGAGGGGCCGTCATTGGCGTAAACTTCGGGGTGGACCGTGTTGTCGATGACCTCGCCGTCGTCCTCCAATAAGAGCCATTTTCTTGGCTGAGGCTTTGGAAGCTCGGAGGGAAGATCTCTCAAGTAAGCAATCAACTCCTTGGTTCCATTATCAGCGAGGATATTGGCGATCTTATAGTCCATCGGATTGCCCTCGATACCCAAGAACAACAATTCGATCAAGTTGCCGAAGCCGTGAGGCAAGGTCTTGATGTTGTTGTCGAACAAATAGAGGTATCTCAAGTTGTAGCACAACCCGAGCTCACTGGGGACTTCGTTGAGAAGGTTCAGCGACAAGTCGAGCGTTCTCAACCCCTTCAATTTGCTGATAATGGGAGGAACCGCAGTCAACTTGTTGTTGTTGAGGTAGAGCGATTCCAAGAAATCGTAGTTGAACAATTTGGGCGAGATATTGGACAAGCCCTGGCCGCTCATGTCGAGCTGACACCATAACTGCTGGCCGTGGGTCTTCTGTCTCATTCTCTCCTCTTCTTGCACTATTTCATCATCATAATATTGGGCCACTTTCTTGTTGTGCAACAAAGCGGCGTTGGTGGTCGGGGTACTGTTCTTTTGCGCGGCCTTCTCCTGCTCCTCCAAGGCGGAAACAATACTCTTGGTGGCCTCGATCAAGCTGACCGACTTGCCCTCGCTGTAGGGGTTCTTGCTTTTTCTGGAGTTGGAGGCGTACTGTCTCGCGTAGAAGTGCGGCATGTTGGAGCTCCGCGACACCTGGCACAACTGCTGCTGGTGCTGCCAGTACATGGAGCCGGGGTTTTCTACAGAGATGGACTTGGGGGTCTGGTTCTGGAGCAACTGCTGCCCGAGGAACTGCTGGTTCTGCGACTGCAAGTGGACAGAGTTCTGGCCCTGGAACTGGTGCTGTTGTTGCTGCTGTTGCTGCTGCTGTTGTTGTTGCTGTTGCTGTTGCTGCTGTTGTTGCTGTTGTTGGAACTGAAGTTGGGGCTGTTGCTGTTGCTGCTGCTGCTGCTGGAACTGCAGCGGAAAGTACAGCGGCGGGAGCTGGTTCTGCGTCTGCATCAGCCGCTGGTACGAGTTCAGGTATAAGTTCAGCTGGGCGTCGTTCACGATTTGGTCAAAGTTGCCGTTGGCATTTTGCGCCGGCTGCAGGGTCTGGCCCTGTTGTAATTGTTGGAGGAGGACTTGCTGGGCGTGGAGGTTGGACTGCAGGCCCGGCACTTGCGATTGCTGATACTTAGCATTCAAATTCATAATAGGATTTCACCAACAAATTTTCTGACTCAGACATATACACACGAAAATTGATCTGTTAGGATATAAACTTCACTGAAGAACTAGAATGGAATCTGACGGGTGCGGTCGGTATGGGCACTGATGTATGTTTCAAATAGCTTCGATTCTCTTCTGATGGCAGATTAGTTGATAATTTGATGAGACTGAAAACTTGGACAACTTTGGGTGTGGACACGCTTTTTGGTCACCAACGCCCGACTTGGAGATGTCTGGAGGGTGCTCGTGGTGATGGTCTGGCGGTGTCGGTGGGGGGACTGGCGGTACGGTGGGGGCTGTCTTCGGGTGCTGGTCTTGGATTTCCTGGTGGTTGCCAGTGCTCACGTGAGACGATGTAAGAGTAGATGTAGCGAGGTCGAAGTCTAGCATTTACGTATGGGCATGTAGGTGGCCTCTACGTGGGGCTCTATGTTTTGCCTCTACATTGGGACTCTACGTTGGGGCTGGTGTTCATGTGTTGGGTGCTGGGTACTGAGCGCCTGGTGAGTTTTACATTTTGCAGCTGTGAGAGCTAGAATGTCACTGTTTGAACGGCGACATACTGACTTGGAAATTGAGTCCTTGGATCCATCCTGGTGTTGCGGGTCCATCCTGCTTCATCTACTCGAATATTTCATGGCTGTATTTTTCTCTATTTTTTTCTGCCTACAATATTTGTCAGATATCTGCAAATTTCACATAAAATAATAAACTAAAATACCACCAACACCATCTAGCACGTAGCACTTATACATCACACCTATAGACTGTCCACCACCACCAATGTCAGTTATTTGGTCTTGATTTTTTTTTGGACTGCTGGAACATAACAGCTTGTCCTTCCGCCAACAGTGACAAAATCAATATCTTCTCCGTTGACCTTTGGTTTTTCCTGTTTCTTTCTTCTCTTGCCCCACCTGTGGAGCATAAGCCAATCCTCCGGGAACTGCTTGACGTGTCCTTCCACCGACACTGCCGTTTTGCAGACGTTGATTAGACTGTTATACAAGTTTTGGATGACAGGGCTGATTTCTTCGGAGTCACCAACGGCGATCTTACTGGATAGAACTTCCTCAGGGTGAATTCTTGATTGGTACAACACCTCGTCGCCCACCCAGTTGCCCACGCCGGCAAAATATTGTTGGTCGAGTAGTAAGCTCTTTATGGGCTTTTTCTTTGTCAAGATGAATTTTTGAAAGTCATGGATATTTGGCTTGTCAAGTCCGTAGGTATTGGGGTCTGCATCCCCAAACACGAACTCGGCCTCCTCCTTCTTCACTCCAGAATCTGGCTTGGAGTAATCGGGCCCTTGTCTGTTTAGCGGGTCCACCAAGAAAAGATCTTTATCTTGAGCAATATCGGTGAAAAGCCGGACCCTGCCCAACCTTCTGGCGTCTACGAAGCTGAAGTCCAACGTACGGTCTGGCAATTCAAACTGAATTTCCATCTTGTTGAACCGGGGAGGCCATTCTTCATGCTCCAATTCCGGCTCCGATTCCTCTTGCTTGAAGAATTTCGACTTCTTGTCTTGCTCCATCTCCTTCAACATCTTTTTGTCACCTCCGTTCTCCATAAACACCAAATGGGACTTGACTCCTCTCAACTTGACCATTCCCGTCATGCCAAAATGCATAAGCATCACTTTATTACCGTTGAACCGGATCCAGAAATACTTGCCATGGCGCCCCACACGCTCCACGACCGAATCGGAGAGCTGCGACTCGAGGAACTGCAACTCTTTTGCGGGATCTGGGGATTTTTTCAACACTGGAAATAGCAATGGGTCGTTTTGGAGATTTAATTTGGTGATCCTCCCGCCGATGATGTTACGGCGGAGAAGGGAACACACATGCGACACCTTCGGTTAGTGGGGCCAGTCAGGGGCAAAAACATACTTCAGCGACCTCAGGCATAAAAAAAGATGCTCCACGGCAGGTTCGAACTGTCGACCTTCAGATGACACAACGCTAATTATGAGACTGACGCTCTACCGACTGAGCTAGTGAAGCAACTTCTGGAAATTTTCGGTGCTGGGTTTTGTAGTGGTGGTGGGAGTAAACCAGTTTATCAGAGTAGATAATCAGAAGACCAGTAGAATAACAGTAGAATACAGTAAATAATTGCAAATAACATCAGGACCCCAACACGATGGGCCTTCTACGCCATCTGCCACCCCGCGGGCCAGGGCAGAGCCGGCCAGCAGGCCAGCACCCACCTCACGTGACGCTATCAAAAGCGCTCGCCATTGATAACGGTACCATGAATCGGCTTTTCGGGTCCAAGAGCGCTGCGCCCAAGCCGTCGTTGAACGACGCCGTCAAGAACATCGACGAGCGGGTGGGCGGGCTTGACGTCAAGCTCCTGAAAATCAACTCGGAATTGAGCACCTACCAGCAGAAAATCGCCCGCATGCGGGACGGCCCCGGCAAATCAGCCCTCAAGCAGCGGGCGCTCAAGCTCCTCAAGCAGCGCAAGCAGATCGAGGCGCAGAAGGACCAGCTCGAGAACCAGTCGTGGAACATGACCCAGGCTGCCATGACCACCGACAACCTCCAGAACACCATGATCACGGTCGACGCCATGAAGAGCGCCAACAAGGAGTTAAAGCGCACGTACGGCAAGATCGACATCGACAAGATCGAGGCGTTGCAGGACGAGATGTTGGATCTCATCGACAAGTCCAACGAGCTTCAAGAGTCGTTGTCGATGACCAACGACATTCCCGACGACATCAGCGAGAGCGAGCTCGACGCCGAGTTGGACGCGCTCGGCGAGGAGATGAACTTCGAGTCGGAGATCGCCGACAGCGGCTTGGGGGTGCCGAGCTACCTCGAGGAGCCGGCCGACAAGATGCCTACGTTCATAGATGAGTCTGAAGAGCCGGCCAAAATCGCCAATTAGTAATGCCTATATACACGTCACTTGCGCTGGATCGCCATGAAGTAGTTGCCGACGTTGGGCAGCGTCGTGAACTTCCACCCGTAGCTGGGCAAATAGATACAGCCCCTGGTGTCGACGACCCGGAACTGGTCCTGGCGCTCGACCCACTCGCGGATCTCGTGCTGGTTGATGTACTTCTCCAACGTGTGCGTGCCCACCGGCACGATCCGCAACACATGTTCGCCCATGAAGATGGTGGTGAACCACGACACCAAGTCCCGGTTGATGGTCAGGAGAAACAACCAGCCGCCGGGCCGCACGCGCTCGAGCGCCTCCGCCAACACCACGCTGGGGTAGTCCACGTGCTCGAGCATCTCGAACATCGTGACGATGTCGAAGGTGTCGCTCTTGGGCAAGTCTTCGATCGCTGACAGCCGGTACAGGAGCTTCTGCGGCGTGAGCAGCGGGTCCTTCTGCTGGTGCACGCGCGCCGCCGCCAACACCTCCTCCGACAAGTCGATGCCCTCGACGTGGCCTACGAAGTTGAGTCTGGCCATGGACTCCGACAAAATGCCGCCGCCACACCCCACGTCGAGCACCTGGAGCCGCTGCTGGCGCAACAAGTCGTCGCGCCGCTCGTCCTGCTCCGCGGCGATCTGGCGCGCGATCGGCTTGGGGAGCAACGCCGGCGAGTACGGCGGAATATACACCTCGTCCTGGAGATCGGTGATATTGTCGTTTAAAACGAGATGCTGCCGGATGTTGTCCTGGATGAAGTCCATGCGGAGCAAGTTCATCTTGTGGAGAATGCGCTGCGGCCCGTTGACGTCCCACCACGACGACGCTAGGGCGTTGAAGTGGGACATTTCGTCGGCGCTGGCCCCGGTGGCCTTTCTCAAGCGCACGCCCGTGCTGAAGCGTCTGGCGGCCCGGCTGCCCGTAGCCATTCTCGTAGCCATTCCCTTCATTGTCACTGGTAGTTCCTGGTTCACTGGTTGACTGGCACTGAGTTTACTGGAGTTCCACTGAGACTGAAGTTTAATTCGCACCGGCGAATCACCACCACCAGCGCCGACAGCACCGCTGGAGTCAGAACCAGCCCTGCCCTGTATCGCACGGCGACACCGCCGCCGCACCGTAGACGTAGCCCGCCGCCGTAGCCCGCACCGCACCGCCGCCGGGCCCTTTTCTCACCACGACCTTTTCTCACTATTTTCAACATGGAAGAGCCCGAGTACTTGACGGCGACCCGCGCCCGTCGGGCCAACGCCGGGTCGCGGTTGAAGCAGTTGGTCGAGATGGAGGCGCTGAGCGAGTCGCAGGCGTCGCAGTTCGTCACCGAGGACGACGAGAACGTCAACTTGTTGTTCCAGGAAGACGAGAACGACGACGAGTTCGCGGCGTCCGGCAGCGAGCTGGAGGGCGGCAGCGGCGGCTCCGACAACGACGGTGACGGTGACGATGCCGGCGACGGCGACCAGACCGAACAACCCAACGTGGACGAGCAGCTCTCGGACTCCGACATCTCTGCGTCCGACATGGACGAGAGCGAGGGCGAGAAGGAGCTCGAGAAGGAGGAGCGGCTGAAAAAGCGCCGGCTCAAGCAGAAGAACAAGCTCATTCCGGCGATCAAGAAGTTCAAGACCGCCGAAGAGAAGGCCAAAAAGGCCAAGCCCAAGGTGTTGATCACCAGCGACTCGTTGGTCAGCGCGTCGCGGCGGTCGTCGGCCAGAAAGTCCGCCATCAGCAACAAGGAGGCGCTCGTGCAGCGGTTGAAGGAGGACGAGGAGCGGCGGTCCAAGTTGGCGCCGGTGATCCGCCCCAAAGAGCGGGATTTGACCCAGGAGGAGCGCTTTGCCCAGGCCGTCGAGACCGAGAAGGCCAACATCATCTCGTTGGAGTTGTTCCGCGAGCAGGAGGTCGTCAAGAAGGAGAGACAGAAGCAGCTTCTCATGCTGAGAAGAGTCAAAATGAAGAATATCGTTCGTTTCGTCAGCCAGGAGATGTTCATCACCCCCGGCGACATCATCGACCAGCAGCGCGAGATCTACTACGCCATCCACAACAAAGGACGACGGAAGAACATCCGGAAAATACGGCGTCTTATCAATTTCGATATCACCAAGTTTCCGGGCTCCGTCGACACGCAGCTCCCGCTCGTGCGGGCCGAGATTGCCAAGCAGGAGGCCGAGAAGGCGCGGCAGGAGGCCGAGAAGGCCAAAGCCGAGCTTGCCAATGGCGGCCAGAATGGAGCTGCCGTTCCTGGAGAACAGCCCAATGGACTGGAAAATGGCGCCGTAGCCGAGCCAGCCGCACAGCCGGCCGCTCAGACAGCAACACAACCAGCCGCTACTAACGACGCCGCTGCTGAGGTAAAGCTGGAGCCGATAGACGGCCCGAACGGGGAGGAGGCCGAAAAAGAGAAGAAGAAAGTCACTTTTGCGCCCGACGTTAAGCCCCACGAAGAGACCCCTGCTGATGCGCAGCAGATCCCAGAAGCAGAGACAGAGGACACAGAAGAGCCAAAGGAAAAAGAGATTTTCCAGGGACCGGTCCAGAAACTCATCAAGAACGCCATCTATCTCGTAGACTTCGACAAGAACTACAACCTCACCGACTTGGATTTTCTACGGGAGGCGGTCTTCGGCAAGGAGGCCACGCTCCCCGGCACGCGGCGGTTCAAGGACTTGAAACCGATATTGAGAATCGGAGGCGCCCACAACCCGTACGCCAAGGTCAAAGAGGAGAAGGACGAGCTTCTCATGCCGGTGTCCGATCTCACAGAGGAAGACAGCATGTTTGAGGAGCTCAACCGGTTGCCCAAGTTGGGTATCAGGCAGGAGATCATCGAAGAGGTGGAGGAGATCGACGAAAACGACGGAGCCATTGTCATCAAGACGGAGGCGCCGACGGGACTCTACCTCCCCAACGGAAACAAGAAGTTCTGTCTCATCACCACCAACGAGGTCAAGTATTTCGATACCGGAAATGGGGTGCCTTATTTCGATGTGGATACTTTCAAGTTCTTGAAGGGCATGGAAGAGGGCAACATCCCGTGGTACACCTTCGACACCGAGTTCAACGACACCGGGCCCACCGAGATCTACCTCGGGTCGAGAGACGGCAGTGTCAGACACGCCAGAGGAGTGCCGGAAGGGTTCGACGCATGAGTTACGGCAATTGTAATTGTATATATATAATAGATGTACCATATCTAACTGGAGTTATGCTGAATGTCTTTCTCGTGGGCCGAGATCAAGTCAGACTGAAATTTCATCAATCTGGCCTTCAATACCGGGACAAGCACCGACTTGATGTCGGAGCTGAAGTCGCTCGACACCTCGAACACATACTCGTCCTCGTCCTGATCGTGCACGAACTCAGGAAGCACCACGGTGCCCGAGAAGGCGTCCTCCAGCTTGGTTCCCGACACTGAAAATTGGAGCTTCATATCGTAAATGCATTTGACCTTGCCCTTTCTCTGGGTGACGTCGCAGTCGCCCTCCACAAGATCCACGGTCGTCAAGGTGATCCTGACGTCGTCCTCCTCGGCCACGAGGTCCACGATCTCGGAATTGAAGTAGTTTTTCGACCATGGAAGACAGTTTTTATCGACCCAGTGCCTGAGCGTTAGAATTCGTCCAAGTAAGCAGAATTTCCCGGGGTTTTCGCCGCCGCCACCGGCGCGAGCACACGCTGCCCGCCACCGCGGAGCCGGGGGCCCCTTTTTACCGCTACGTACCAGTTGTTAGGATTATGAACCACCATGATGTTCGCAGATTTTTCCAGACGTTTGTCTCAGATCGGTCGTGAACGATCTCCAATGAACAGTAGTGTAAATAGCGTAGCGTAGAGCCGCCGTGGCGCTTTGAATTTGGCTATCCGATCGGATCTTGCTGATAGGATCTGGCCCGATCTGGCCAATCTGGCTCAATCTCCTCAGCCGTGGCGGTGTGGCATAACTTTCCTGTCTACTGACCGCCAGCTGTTCGCTAGCATGGCGCTCGAAGTAGCTACGATTGCATGCACCAGCACCGTGGATGTGTGCAACCGTGCTGTGGATGTATGTACAAGTGCTGTTAATGGCACTACGATGTATCGGCAACGACTAATGCCATGTATATTCTATTGGCTGGCTATAATATAAACATCACATTAAGCAATGCTAGCAAAGGAGCCGCCCGGATGTCCTGCACCCCGGACAGCTTGCTGTACGACTGAAGGGAATTGTCCGTGAAACTCGTAGACCATGTCTCTAATGCTGTCATATTCAGACTAGGAATCAGTGCTTTCGGTAGAGTTTGTCTTCCTACCACGTTGATGGTGGTGTCAAGTCCTTCTTCACACAGCGAGTTGTATTGTATCGTGTATATCACGCCATTATGGAACTTCATCGGACAGAGTTTCCATGCTGTGGAATTTTTGTAGAAAAGCTGGTCCTGCTGAACGCTGTAGGCATCGTCATTTGGAACGGCTGGATTTGCACCCCAGTTGCCCACCGAATCAAACCCCACCGCCTTCCCGTACGTATCTAGCACCCTTCCGCTTGGACCAATGAGAAAGCTAACAAGGCTGTACTGGTTCTGCATTCCCACATCACCAACTTTGAAAGCTTTTGCATCCTCCAACTGCTCCACTATTGGCCATTGAGTGAAATTCCCCGACTCACTGTTGCAGTTTGCCTCAAGAGAGTACTCCACAAGGACTTCGCCCCACACAACCCCCAAACAAAAAAACAACCAGGTGCCAACCATAAAGCAAATTGATCAGCTATCAAATTATAGTTTAAATATTTAAGGTTAGGGCTATGACGAAATATTATGTTATAACGTTTATTTTACTAAACTAAAACGATGTATGATAATCATACCGAAACACGAGAGATAAAGGAATCAATAAAAGCAAACCGGAGCACCCACCTTAAACTTTAACCAATGCAATGTAAGCCTAAGGCATTTACTTGAGGTCAATGACATGCAAGACAATGCCAGTGCCACCAACACAGTCGTTGTTGGCCAAGGAGAACTTGTTGTCACCACTTGGGCATGCTCTGAAGTTGTCCTTACCTTGGAAGGTTAAGTGACCATCGTTGATAGCAAAGTCCTTGGATGGTTGTTGGATGCCCCATGGGTCGGTGTCACCCAATTCACCGTTTTCGTTGACACGAATTTTGCGGCCATCTTGGTCAGACAAGGTACCGTCACCATGCAAAGTCAAGGAAACTTCTTTTCCGTCATTTCCTCCAACAGAGAAAACATGCACATGAGCGTCAACCTTCTTGATTGGAGCGTATTGGAATTGAGTTCCAGATGCAACAGAGACAATGCCGAATTTCTTTTCACCTTGAGCGGGAGCAGGTGCAGCCTTAGGAGCAGGCTCAGCAGCCTTAGGAGCTGGCTTGTCTGCTGGCTTGTCAGCAGGCTTGTTGTCACCACCGACCTTGATGTCGTCGATCTTTTGCTCTTTGTCGGTCTTTAATCTGATACCAACACCGTTTTCACATTGAGAGTTGGCAGACAACTTGTAAGTGTTACCACCAGATGGGCATGCAATGAAGGTCTCCTTACCGTCGAAGGTCAAGTTACCATCCTTGATGGCGACCTTCTTGGTACCGGTGGAACCCTCGACAAAAGAGTCATCTTTGAAGTCAATGTACTTCTTGGTCTTCTTGTCGACTAAAGTACCGTCATCGTTGATAGCCAATTCAACAGCGTCACCCAGTCCAAGGTAGACAGTGCCATCCTTGTTGTAGAGGGAAGCGTATTGAAGACTAGAACCAGAGCGAATAGACACAACCGAGAAAGAGGTTGCAGCAGATGCAATGGAGGCAAGAGTCAATAAAGAAACGGAAGCAGTAAATTTCATAATGTAGATTGGATGTTTTTGTTGTTTGTAGATATCAAAGTAGTTGATTGATGATTAAAACTAGGAATTGAAGGTCATATTTATAGTGGTTGAACTACATGGATTTGGATATCATCATTACCAAAAATAGATTCAAATCGGGAAATGTAATTACATCGTCATGCAAACTATATTTACTAACATTGCATCACATTAATTCAAGATTAGGTTAATTTTTGTTTGGGGTACGGAAAATTAACTAACTAGTGCACAAATTCCTTGAAAAATTCTGGGGTTAAAACTTTAGCAGTCCAAATAGAAATATGACGTAAACTTCAAAACAAAGACAGAGTTTACGGCGAAGGGTTCTGCCAACGTTAAACACGACAAAAAATCCGACGGTGCAGACAGCGTTGACAGCATGCACCTGCAGCAGAACATGCATAAGCCTCTGACTACGATTAGTTTTAGTCGTCGCCTACAGGAAAAAATAATATATTATTGGAGTAGTGGCAAATCCTCTTCAACCTGTTAAGCCAAAATCCGTGATCGATGAGATAGTGGCTCAAAATCAAAAAATAGTCCAACGATTACGGTTGAGAAAACTAAAGTTTTTCCGAGTCCTAAAAATAGAATAATGTAACCCCAACCAGGTTACATTGAGCGGAGTGTGATAAAAATATGGAATAGTGATGACAGTAAACACTGCATATTTGCTAAGGTACCAAAAGCGCCGTTCTTGGCTTACGTTAAGCGCCTGCGCCTGTCATGCTTCTATTCCTAAACCTGACACATTTCCTGCACACGGCCGCAAAAGAAAAAACCTGGGGTCCTGGTGCTGATTGGGCCGAAGTGCCGTAGAGTTGAGTTGACTCTGACGTATTCACTTGCTCTCTGACCGCAGGGGCCGGGTGATTTCCGGCTGCTGCTAGACCCTGCCGACCCCAGGTCACGTGCGCGAGTTTTTCATATCGCGATCAACAACGTTACATTTCGCTGTTGATGAGCGCCGACATCCCACTCTCCGTGCTCAAGAAAGAACAGTTCTACGAAGATGACCGGAAATCGTCGGACCTAATCCGCGGGCTTGACGCAAATTTGTACCCCGTTCCAAAGGCCATTAAGCGAAAACTCGCTCTCAATCTCTTGTTCGAGGTGTTGACAGCCGCCTTGATCTACTACCACTATGAGCGGCTTTTGCTGGTGCACCGGCTCTTTGCGCCCGCGGTGCTCGGCGCGTCCACCGCGGCCATCGCCCAGTCGTTCAACCAATTCTACAAAAACAAATTGAACTATAATAAAATCTTCAAGTTCATCACCTGGGGCTTGATCAACGGCCTGTTCACCAACCTATGGCTCGACATTCTTGTGTCGCGCGTCGACTCGGTGGTGTACCGGATTGTGTTGGACCAGCTCATCGGGGCGCCTTCATTTCAATTGACGTTTACCATTTTGAACACTCTTTGGGACAACGGAGAGATTGCGCCGTCGACCAGAGCGATTTTTGTCAGGTCGCTCAGATACAGCTTCTGCTACTGGCCGGTGTTCTCCGTCCTCTCGTTCGTGTTCCTCCCAGAACAGTATCTTTTCCAGGCAAACTTGATTGCAAATTTGTTCTGGAGCTTCATCCTCTCAGTTTTGCTCTGACCCTTATAGACCATCATTCATTTAGCAATACATCATCGTAATTATTATCTATACATTACTTCTTAAACTTCAACGACTTGAGCGGGTCGTTCTTGCGGCCGGTGTTCCGTTTTTTGTTTCGCTTGTGAACTTTGTTCTTATGGAACGGCACGAACCCGAGCTTTTTGGTGTCGTTACGAGCGCTCTCCGGCAACAAGTAGTCTGGGACTCTCTTCAACTGCGACTGGACCCTGGCAGGATGCGACTCTTTGTCGTGCCTCAAAGACGCCAAGTCTTGGGGGTTTTCCTCGAAGAATCTCTTTAATTTCTCCGAGTTGATCAACTCGTTCTTCAACTCTTTGACCCGGGCCTCTCTGATGGCGGTTTGGGTCACCGCTCTGAATGCATCTTCACATCTGTATCTGAAGCCCTCCACTTGCTTCATGTCGAATTGATATGGCTTGATTTCGAACCCGGCTTTGGTCTGCTGCTTGATAATTCTACCAAGAATCTTCTCGTCTCTTTTAGCCGACGGTAACGATGCAACTTTGTGCTTCCCCACCTCCTTCTGGGGGATCACAAACGAAAGCGCCATGCCTGATTTGCCGGCTCTGGCCGTTCTTCCGATGCGGTGGACGTATGCCTTGGAGGTGGTAGGAAGATCGAAATTCAACACACAGGCCACATTTCTGAAATCCACTCCTCTGGACACTCCGTACTCCTTGTCCTTCTTGACCTTGGACTTGGACTTGGCGGTCTTTGCCTCGTCGACGTCTTCCTCGTCTTCGTCTTTTTCTTGAGCAAAATCGTTAGTCTCGTCAGTTGCAATCAATAAATTGTAGACGCTCTTGTTGAACTCGTCAACGATATGCAATCTCGAGTTGATGGGGAGCTCGCTGTTCAAAATGCAGCACCGGATACCAAACTGTTCCAAGAACAATTTCAATCTGTAGCCTCTGTCGATATCTTTAACAAACACAATAGTTTTGCCCTTGATTAAATGCAATTTGAACGTCACGTAAGACAACAAGAACTTGTCGAACTCGGAAGTCTTACAGTAGTACTGGACCAAGTTGTTCTGGGACGCCTGGTCGTCAGTGAGCTTGAGAATGGCTGGTTTGGAGCAGAATTTGGCCTTGAGTTCGTCCAAATCGTCATTCACGGTGGCAGACATCAAGAACGTCTGCAAGTTCTTCTTGATGGGCAAGTACGACTCCAACTTGACCAAGTCCTCCTTGTAGCCGTACGACAAAATCAAGTCGACCTCATCGATGGCCAAAGTTCTCACCGACTTCAAATCCACCTCGGCATTTTTTTCAAGCGTCTGGATGAGCTTCGAAGGAGTGGAGATGATGATCTCCGGTCTGTTGAGGAGAAGCGAACTGATGACCTGGTCGCTCAAGTTGGACGAAATATTAATGACATTGATTTTCGATGGGCAGAATGCCAATAATTTCGTCATGAACTGGTTGACTTGATTCGCCAATTCTCTGGTGGGCACCAACACGATGCTCTGGATGCCCTGCGACTCGCCCACCAAGATGTTCTGGAGAATGGGAATGGCGTATGCGGCGGTCTTTCCCGAGCCGGTGGACGCTTTGGCGATGACATCTCTGCGCTCTTGGAGCGCCAAAGGAATGGCACTGGACTGCACAAGCGTGGGGTTTTTGAACCCCAAGTGTGTGATGGCCTGCGTCAACCGAGGATCGAGCCCAAACAGCTTCCAGCTGGTCGACTCGTCCACGTAGGCGGCTGCGGCAGAAACGGTGCTAGACATGTTGAGATGAGATGAGTGAAAATCTCATCGGGTGCGATAGAAGAGGCCATATTTTTTTTGGTGCCAGGCACCAGACCGAAACTTGTGCTGCCGATGGGCATGGCTGGATGTTGGCGGTGGCCAAGGCTGCAGTTCGGGCGATTTGGATGTAGGACCTTTTTATTCGAAAGTCAGTTTTGGAGAGCGCGCTAGACCCAGAAATGTGCCCATTGCTGAGGCTCGTAGCCTGGCCACTGGTGATTCTCTTAGATACGATCTCGCAGGTGTGCTTGAAGATATTCAATATTCTGTGCCCACACCTCTACATGATCCATCATTCTAAAATATAGAATATTGGGGCGTGTGGCGTAGTTGGTAGCGCGTCTGCCTTGCAAGCAGAAGGTCATTGGTTCGATT
This sequence comes from Keqinozyma sinolaborantium, assembly GCA_039762375.1. NCBI lineage: Eukaryota > Fungi > Ascomycota > Pichiomycetes > Serinales > Debaryomycetaceae > Keqinozyma > Keqinozyma sinolaborantium. The sequence continues at coordinate 223,494 of JAQRFW010000009.1, read as the reverse complement.
CCTGTCTCGTCCATATTTTTTGCATTTCTTCTTTTGGTCTTATTTGTTGCTCGTTACAGCCAGATTAGCAGTTGGACTGCAGCTGGACGGACTGCAGAGCAGGAAGTAATTTTTCAAGTAATTTTTCATAGAGTAGTACATCTAATTGGATTTTTATAAATACTGTAAATTATAACAAACGCTTCCTAACAGAGTGCTTATATCAATGTCATGGCATAAGAATTATGGCATCTAGAAACCGAAGAAGTCTTAACTTGCTCTAGGACAATGGCTGCAAAAACATTTATAACTATACACTATTTCAATGGCTGATACTTTTCAAGAGCAAAGAAGTAAGGCGAGTCAGGGTTCAACTTGAAGTCCATAACACCAAACACAGTGTTTTCATCCACCTTCTTGAACGTATCGTTGACAGGAATCTCATCGTAGAACATGGAGGCGGTGATGGCACCACGGTACTGGATGGTTTTCAAGGTACACCCAACATTTTCAGGAGCAGTGAATTCATCCTTCTGATCCAACAGAATAGCATCGGAACCATCGTTAGCGGCCTTGAACAATTTCAGTGGGTGGTATGGGAAAACATCATCGCCAGATTTAGCTTCGGAACCGTAGGTAAGCAATGGGTTACCTTGATTAGAAGAGAAGAATTCCTTTCCAAACCATCTGTGCTTGTCCAAGAGTCCAATCCATGGGTGTCCGTTATCGATTTCAAACCCTTTCCAGCGCCAGCCAATCAACTCTTGTTCGGTGACAGGAGGGAGCAGGTCGAAGACTTTCCAGCACTCTTCAGTGGTAGCGGTGCGGTCCTTAGCCAATTCGGCAAATGTAGTTTTGGTGGTTTCAGGCATAGTGGTAATAAGAATATAGAATCTCCACTTGAAAGTAAGTTTATCCTCTTTTATAGTTTTTAGATACGTATCTGAGTTGTTTGTCATTTGTCATCGTTGAGCAAACAACATGCACCAGAACCAATGTCATGGTGTAGCACCGGGCGCATTTTAATTTCGGAGGCCTCGTAGTTCAACACTTGCTTCCGGAACATTGAAAATTGATCCGAATTAGAAAATATGTCTCGGATATGTCCCAAATAGGCCACAGGAACTGTATTCCCCGGAAATGTCTAGTTTGAGGGTTTCTTCGGCAACCTAATGTGTTCCAAACGCCGGGGACCTGCCGTATAATGGCGTCACTAGAATCTTGTTTAATGGAGGCGGCAGCCTGATGCAAAATAATTAATTATTCATTATCGTTAAGTCTATATCTATAATATGCAGTTATTCGGATCTAGTAGGCGAAATGTCCCTAGCATTGCTATAGTACGTGGAGGCATGAGAGTCTCTGGGTGCAAAAGAGCTCCTGGACTCTCGAGATGCGATGGGCGGAAACGAGGGTAATGCTGTGCCAGCAATCTCATCACTGCGCTCTAAAGCCCGCTGAGTGATCCCGGCGGTGGTCATGTTTCGGTGGAGCTGCAACCGATCCGACCTCGCCGAACGTCTGGAGCTGATGGAGAACCGCCTGACCGCTTTGGGGATCATGGAGGTGGATTTCCTCCGCAAGGCGTTGGGGGCCTGTTCGAGGTCGTCCTTTTTGGCGCTGAAGCCCTTGGTGATGACCTTGTGGAGACGCTCGCCGATGAACTCGGCCCCTGTGGACGACGACTCGGCATCGGCGTCGTCTAGGGTGTCGATGTCATTAGGTTCGTCTTCGGCGGCATTGGCGCCCGAAGCAATGCTACGCTCGTGCTGAAGAGGGGGCCCCATGCCGTACACAGGGAAGACGTTTTTGGGCGACCTGGCGGAGTGCTTTCTGGCGGTTGCTCTAGTGGAGTAGCGAGAAAGTCCGGTGATCTGGGACACGAGATCCGCGTGGTCACTAGGATAGTACTGCTGAGGAGGAGCCTGGCGCTGGAAGTCTACGTCGGAGTCCGAGCCCGTTGGGGTGCTCTTCTCGTCGAGCTGCTCGGGCTGCGATTTCAGCCTGACGACCCGGGAGTCCTGGTTGATTTCCGGCTGCTCGTCCCGCAACTCGTAGGTTGGCAACTTCAAGAGCTTCTGGTCCTGCTCCACCATGTAGATGTGGGAGAACCACGGGATGACGAGGCCAAAGAACGAGCCGCCAATCATATTTCCGAGGGCGCCTGGAAGAAACACCTTCCAGGCGATTTTGCCGACGGAAATGTCTGGGTTGTTGATGAGCCCCATCACCAACACGAACATGTCTGCGACGGAGTGGGTGAAGCCGATGGTGACGAAGGTGAACACCGGCAAAAAAAGCATGAGGAATTTGACGTGCAACGGTTTGACCATGATCTGCAAGTAGATGGCAAGACACACGAAAAAGTTGCCCGCCATGGCCTTCAACAACGTCTCGGTGAACGTGAACGACGCCTTGTACTCCACAAGATACCGGGACCCTGCGATCATCTGGTCGGTGGACATGACCCTGGAGTAGTGGCAGATGACGTAGCACACAAAGATGTTGGCCACAAGGTTGCCCCACCAGCTGACGATCCAGCTGACACAGAGGTCAAAAATAGAAACTGCCCCTCTCAAGAGCCCCACTGAAAAAAATAGAACGTTGGAATTAAACAACTCCGAGCCCATAATTACCACGTAAAACAACCCAATGGGGTAGCACGCCGCCTGGAGAAGCTCCACGTACCCGGGGTTGGCGGCGTACTCCTGGGCGAGCTGCGACTGGAGCATCACATGGAACATGCCACCGGAAGAGAAGAGAAGCCCGCCCACCAATGAGTTGATGATTAAAATGTCGATGCGGAGCCGAGCTTTTTTCATGGCCGTGGCCACCAACGCCAACGCCGCCTCGTGCGTGGTCAAGTAGTACGACTCGTCCATGTTGAAGAACGAGAAAAATCTTAAGATTGTTCCAAGGCTATTGGATTTAATGCCGCATTTTTTATGCCAAAACGTACAATTTATCCGGTTTGCAGCAATAGACTCGATTATTTCACCGGCAATAATTCATGTCGAATCTACCGTAAAAAGTTTGTATGATTACGTATATACAGATGCTATTGGGACTCCATGAAGAGCGCGCTGCTGTTGAGTCCGTCTCGAATGTGTAGGGTTTCCGGCTCGATGAGACCGTCTGCATTATCTGCTGAAATAAGACTGTCCGCTGTAATGACACCGTCTGCTGCAGTATCGCTGTCTGGTACTACAACGTCGCTATCCGGTACCGCATTGCTGCTCTCCGGACCCAGAACCGCCGTATCCGGTTCCGGGCCCAGTGATTGCAGCGCCCTCCCCGAGGGCCGTTTCGTCTGTTGCGCCTTGGCAATCAACTCCTTGAACTCCTGGTGGTACACGCGCCGCCACAACTTCGCTGGAAAGTCCTTGTCGGAGATGTTCTTGGTGCTCAAGCCGTTGGCGGTGTCGAACAACGTCGATGTGCCGGTGCGGAAGGCAGAGTGCCCCGATTCCCACTGGTTGAGCTTCAGCCGGAGAATCTTCACGTCCACCGGCCGGTTGCTGTCGAGATTCGAGTTGTACAAGATGTAGTAGTGGTTGTAGCGGAGCTCGAGCTGGTGGCGGGTGCCCGCCGCAGAGATATGCAAAGTGTTGAGTTTTTCCTTGAGCTTGGGGGTGGTCAACGAGCTGAAGTCGAGTTTCGGCATCCGTTTGTCCTTGTTGGTGTGCTTGTCGACCTCGCCGAAGTAGAAGTGCTCGTGGTCCCTGACGGCCGGCTTGGCCTTGAAAAACGACGAGATGCCGCCGGCGAGCTTCTTTTGGCGCTGGAACCCGCCCGCCGCCGCCGTTTTCGGCACCGGCGCATTCCTGTTGCCCTTGAGACACTCGTCGATGTGCTTGGCCTGGAGGAAGTCCGGCGGCATGCGTTTCTCGCACACCGGACACTCCACGTCGTCGTTTTTGGGCCGTTTGGCCGGCGGTTCTTCGTCCGACGACACCTCGACGACGTCCGAGACGGCGCGCTTGGGCGACAGCCCGGGGTCCTCGGTGTCGCTGGAGTCGGCGGCGTTTTTGGCCAATTTTTCAAGCAAAAGAGGTCGTATCGACGTAAAGCAGTTTATGAGCTCCTCCAACACCACCACGCGCCGCAAGTTGCTCTCGAACTGCTGCGACTTGCACAACGGACAGCTGTTGTGCGAGAGAAGGTACTCGCGTATGCACCGGGAGCAGAAAGTGTGATTGCACAGCGTGATGACGGGCGCCGTCATGAATTCCTTGCAGATAAAACACCGCTGGAGCGACTCCAACTGGTAGAGCGACGGCATCTGCGTGGCCCTCCAGTCGCTGGAGTCGGTGACGTTCTCTAAGTGCTTGGAGAAGTTCATCAGTAATGCTCTAGCGATTGCGCGTACGATTTGGCTATCAATCATGTGACTAATTATACATGCTACTAAAGTTCGTCGTGGGTGGGCTCCTTGGTCTTCTTGGCCTTCTTCTTCTTTTTGGTCTTGGACTTTTTGGCTTTCGTCTTGGTTTTTTTCGTTTCGGGTGATTGAGCGGATTTAGAGACAGAGGCAGTAGACTCAGATTCAGACGCAGACTCGGTAGACTCCGATTCAGAAGCAGATTCAGTAGAGGACTCTTCAGACTCGGATTCAGTAGACTCTTCAGACTCAGAGGCGGACTCAGAGGCAGACTCAGTAGACGACTCAGATTCAGATTCAGAAGCAGATTCAGCTTCAGATTCGGACTCAGACGACGATTCAGCTTCAGACTCCGAAGACTCATCAGACTCCGACTCTTCAGACTCAGCTTCGGAGGCAGACTCGGCAGCGGACTCGGTTTCAGATTCAGATTCAGATCCAACCTCAGTTACAGACACAGATTCAGACCCAGACTCAGCGACCGATTCAGTGACCGATTCGGGTTCTGATTCACTGGAGACGACCTCAGTCTCAGATTCGACCTCAGACTGGGATTCAGTCTCAGATTCGGCCTCGGATTCAGTCTCAGATTCGATTTCAGTCTCAGATTCAATCTCAGTCTCAGATGCAGCTTCAGTTTCAGATTCAGCTTCAGTCTCAGATTCGACCTCCGTCTCCGACTTCACCTCAGGCTCGACAGATTCTGCCTCGACGTCGGCGGTTTCATCCTCAATGATAATAGTCTCATTTGCCTCTTCCACAGGAGCTTCCTCCGATTGAACCTCAGGTTCTGGGACGACTTCAGGCTCCGCAACCACCTCGTCAGTTTCAGCAGACTCAGCCTCAGCTTCAACCTCGGTCTCGCTCTGAAGTTCAACTTCAGATTCGCTAGCAGCCTCAGTCTCAGACTCAGACCCTTCACTGGCAGTCTCGTACTCCGAGCTTTCGCCGCCTGATGTGTCGTTGCTGTCGTCCTCTTCGGCCTCCTCAGTATTGTCAGCCTCCTCAGCATCTTCAGCCTCTTCTGGGGACTCATCCACTGGCTCGATCGGCACCGGTTGTTCAACTGCAACAGGGTCTTCGACCTCGGGGGTCTCCACCACTGGCTCCTCGATGGAAGTTTGCACGGAGATGACGGGTTCATCTGCAGCTGGAGCAACAGGCTCAGAGACATCTTCAACCTCTGGCTCTTCAACCTCTGGTTCTTCAACCTCTGGCTCTTCAATCACCGGCTCTTCAACTTCAGGCTCAGACTCTTGCACCGGCTCTGGCACGGGCTCCGGCTCTTGCACGGGCTCTGGCACAGGCTCAGCTTCGACAGACCCCACAGGCTCTTCTTCTGACTCGTCTTCAGCGTCGTCGCCCGATTCCTCGGGCGGTTCATCGACCGGTTCTTCCACGGGTTCCGGCTCAGCAACCGGCTCTGGCACAGGCTCAGGTTCAGCGACCGGCTCATCAGCTCGAGGCTCGACCTCCGGCTCAGGAACAGACTCGGGCTCTGGCTCAGCAACAGGTTCCAGGTCGCCCGTAAGTTGGGCCAGAGTAAAGTCCTCGCTTCTACTGACCTCGCTAACAATATCGTCATTTCCCGCAGGCTCGCCCATCGGGGTGCCGTGTCTGGTGGTCTCGGTGACCGTAGAAACATCAGGGGATTCCTGCCACTCACTCATGGTGAAATACTGGCTGGTCTCGTCGTCACCGTCGAGCTTCTCCTTGTTCAACTTGTCCTTAACGTACTCGTAGCCGACCACCCCGTACTCGTAGGCCTGGTCGTAGACGATCTTGCCGTAGACGGTACCGAGCTCGTACGCTTTATGAAGATGCACCGAAGACACCTCCATGTACTGCTTGAGGTCCGCCGACGACACCCCCAAGTACTGCTCGAGCTGGCCGTTGTCGACGCCCAACTGGAACGCCACGCCCAACACACCGATGAAGATGGTCAAGAGCAAGTAGCGGAACAAAGTGCCGATAGCAGACGAGCCCGAGGCGAAATTTACAGGGATATCAAGCACATGCACGCTGTTGGAGGCGCTGCCCGTGGCCAACTTGCTGCCATTAGGCGAGAACGCCGTGCAGGTGATGGCGAACGGGTGGAGCTTTTTGAAGGTCTTGATGATTTTCAAGTCGGACAACCGAATCAACGTGAGCGAGAAGTCGTTGCCCGCCACCGCAATCAAGTTGCGGTCGACCGTGACGTCCATGGCGACGATGCCCTTGATCTTGGGCGACACGACCTTGATGCTGGTGATTTTTTGCGAGGAGATGGAGTACTTCAACACGGCGACGCCCTTGCCGTTGCGCAAGTTGGCCGAGATGGCCAATTCCGCCGCGCCGACGTACTTGACCTTGGTCAAGATGTACTTCTGGAGCTCCTTGGTGGTGGCGGCGTTCTTGGTGCTGGAGGTCAAGGTGGCGGCCGAGGAAGTGTCGAGGGTCTCGATGGCGCCGCCCAAAACGTACGCCAACGACTTGCCGCCGTCAAACGGACACACGGCCACATCGCGGACCTCTGCCGGCGCCTCGAACTTGCGGCGCAACTCCAACAGCTCGGGGTCGAACAAGTAGAGCGCCGAGGGGATTTTGGACGTCATCAACACTCCGACCGAATTGTCGGGCGCCAACGCCACGACCTTGGGGTACTCGCCGGCCGACTCGCTGAGGTCCGGCTCGAGCTGCACCGCGTCCAAAAACCGCAAGTGCTCCTCCGACGTAAACACATATTTCCGGAGGTTGTTGTTGATGTTCATCTTGGTGGCCAATTCCTGCGACTGGTTGCACCCCACAAACACCAGCAAGCCATCGTCCACCCGGGCCACGTCCACGCACATGGGCGAGTCCTCGTTTGCCGGCAAGGTGATCTCGCGGAACCGCTGGAGCTTCCTGGCGGCCTCTTTCTGCTTGAAACTGATGCGAATGGCGGTGATCTTGTTGGAAATGCCGTTGTTGCCCTCGCCGCCGCCGCCCACAACCACAAGCGTCTTGTTGTTGACGAAACGGGCGCCGTACACGGGGTACCCGACCTCTAAACGGGCGGTGTTGGTCATTATCGCGATACTGAATTTTTCATGTCGGTTCTCTCGATCCTGTCGCATGTCGTGCACGGCTACGTGGGCAACCGGGCCATCACGTTCCCCCTCCAGTACTTGGGGTGGAACGTGGACGCCGTGCACACGGTGCACTTGCTGAACCACCCGGGCTACGGCCGATTTGCCGGCGAGACCGCCGACGCCGGGCTGATCCGCGAGGTCTTCGAGGGCTTGGAGTTGATCGGCAGCGCCCGCGACTCGTACGAGCTCATCATCTCGGGCTACGCTCCGAACGCCGAAATTTTGGAGGCCATCGAGGCCTATGTTTCCGGTCCTGCACACAAGCGACCGTTTTACGTCATGGACCCCATCCTTGGCGACGAGGGCCGGCTCTACGTCAAGGAGGAGGTGGTGCCGGTGTACAAGCGGCTCTTGCGCAGCGGGCTCGTGGGGCTCATCACGCCCAACCAGTTCGAGTTCGAGCTTTTTTCCGGCGTGGCCATCGCCGACGTCGCCAGCTTGCAGCGTGCGCTCGCGGCGTTCGCCGCCGCCTACAGCGTCCCCAACGTGGTGGTGTCGTCGGTGACGCTCGACGGCAAGATGTACGGCGTCGGGTTCAGCGGCCACAAGGCGTTTTTGGTGCCGATTCCCGAGATCCACTGCAAGTTCTGGGGCTGCGGCGACTTGTTCACGGCGCTCGTCGCCCACAGCTTCCACGCCGCCGGTGCGCTCACGCCCACGGTGCTACAGGACTCGATCTGGCGGCTCAACCAGGTGCTCCAGCGCACCTACGACCTCGAAGTCGCCAAAACCGGCGCGCCGCCCGCCGCCGTCAAGGACATTGCCGTGGTGGCGCTGCGGGACATCTACGTGCAGCGCTACGACGCCGTGCCGCTCGACGTGCAGTATTTAACCATAGACTAGATAAGATAAGCTCACGTGCGGTGCGATTCGCATATTAACGTCATGAATCCCACCAAGCACCCCGACCCAGCGGCGCCCGCGCGCCGGCGGTTCGGGCCCATACTTCGCCTCGTGCTTCTACTAGGCCTCTTCGGCGCCGTGTGCGCTTTGCAGCTCCGCAGACCGGTTTTCTGGGTGGCTACGCCGCCGCGGCCGGACTCTGCCACCGAACCCACCATTTCCGCCGCCGATTCGGCGCCAAAAGACACATTTGTGCTCCGGCACCTCTTCCACCACGGCGCCGGGCTGGCGCAGCACCGCGTGCACCGGCGGCTCGACGTCACGCCGGCGTATCTCGCCAAAACCGGGCTCGACTCGGTGGCCCAGGCCGTGGCGGAAAATGCGCCCGCCGCCGACCTCGAGCTGGTGTACGCACAGAACGACTGGCCGCAGGCGCTCGCGGGGGCCAACCCCTGGACGCTTCCGCTCACCATCCGCCAGAAACCCCAGAAAAACGATGCTTACAGACTTAAACACCGCCACACGCCCGGGTTCATCGACCTGTACCTCGACTACGCCCGCCAGGTGCGCGGCAACCCGCGCGTGCTCAACCGCATCGGGTTGGAGTGGCAGCTCGAGCAGACGCCGGTGCCGGACGTGGCGGACAAGGACACGCTCGTCAACCTAGCGCTCATCTCGTCCAACGCCTACGTGCGGTTCCCCGAGGACGACGACGAAAAGAAGAAGCTGGACTGGTACGACGTGGCCGAGCCGTGGCGCCCCGACGCCAACAACTCGGACGTGGAGTTCGGGTGGGACGCCGAGGGCGTCCGCGGCCATGTGTTCGTCAACGACCACGACAAGATCGTGGTCATCGGCATCAAGGGCACGTCGGGCGCCGGGATCCCCGGCAGCGGCAGTGAAGAAACCACCAAGGCCGACCAGCTCAACGACAACTTGCTTTTTTCGTGCTGCTGTGCCCGGGTGTCGTATCTCTGGACCACGGTGTGTGACTGCTTCGAGAAGGCGTACACCTGCAACCAGGACTGTCTCGAGCGCGAGCTCGTGCGCCGCGACCGCTACTACCAGGCGGTGCTCGACATCTACCGTAACGTGAGCGCCATCTACACCGACCAGAACTACGACGTGTGGCTCACGGGCCACTCGCTCGGCGGGTCGTTGGCGTCGCTTCTCGGGCGCACCTACGGCGTGCCGGTGGTGGCGTTCGAGGCGCCGGGCGAGTTGCTCGCCACCAAGCGGCTCCATCTCCCGCAGCCGCCGGGCATTCCCAAGTACATGGAGAATATCTGGCACATCGGCAACACCGCCGACCCCATCTTCATGGGGGTCTGCAACGGGGTGTCGTCGACGTGCAACGCGGCGGGCTACGCCATGGAGACCGCGTGCCACACCGGCAAGATCTGTGTCTACGATGTCGTCACCGACAAGGGCTGGAGCGTGAATGTGCTCAACCACCGCATCCACACCGTCATTGACGAGATCATCCTCAAGTACAACGACACCGCCGAGTGTGTAGAGCAGCCGCCCTGTAGAGACTGTTTCAACTGGCGGTTTGTGGCCCACGACGAGGACGAGGCCGACGAGCCGGTGTTGCCCAATCCGTTGCGGCCGAGAACGAGCCTGACGTCACACACGGCTACGAGGCCACGCAGCACGGCTACTAAGTCTACGGCGACGTCTACGGGGCTGGACGCGGCTACGTCCACGGCGCTGGACCCGCCGCAGAAATGCCTCAAGCGCACCTGGTACGGCTGGTGCAAGAAATGGGACGAGAACCCTGAGGCCCAAAACGGTAAGGCATAAATAAACAATTACCTTAACCAGTTAGGATGAAATGCGGCCGCATTGGGACAGCAAGCGGCGACATTCTGGCGACATTCCCGGCGACATCTGCATGTAGACCACCTGTCGACCCCCCTGCTAGCACCAGGTGGTGTCAGCAGGTATGGCTACCCCCAGCAGCAACGGCAAAAGCATTGTGGCCCAGCAACCCATAAGGTTAAACAATAAGCCGATGACATAATCGATTTCACTTGTTGCCCAATTCAATGTTTTTCTTTCCAAATAGGAATATATAAATTGTTTTCCCACTGAGAGTTTTTTTGTTTATTACTACGGAAATTCCCTATTTTTCACCACATGAAGCTCATTAGCACTTTGTTGAACGTATTTTTGCTCGCAGGTACCTGTGTGCTTTTGATTCTTGTTGTGGGAGCTGGGTCCACCAACCACTTCCCCTTCAACGAATTCTACTTTTTAAGAGCCGACACCTCGTCTATAAGAAATGCTCCCAACCAGGCCGCCTGGACCTTCTGGGGAGTCTGTGAGTACCACAACTACAACTCGTGCTCGTTGGGCCCCGCCTACCCCATCTCCCCCGTCGACAACTTCAACACCGACCAAAACGTCCCTTCCGACTTTGTTAACAATAGAAACACCTACTACTACTTGACGAGATTCTCGTTTGCATTCACCTTGGTGGGCTTGTGCTTCACCGGCATTGCCTTGATCGTCGACTTGCTCGGGTTCTGCTTCGAGATCATCGACAAGGTGGTGATGGCGTTTGTTTCGTTGGCGCTCATTTTCGTCGCCGGCAATGCGGCCTTGCAGACCGCCGCCACGGTGTTGGCTCGTAACGCCTTCCAGGACGACGGCAAGTCGGCGTACATCGGCGTCAAGCTCACGGCGCTCATCTGGACGGCCGTGGCGTGCTTGATCATCATCTGGTTCAACACCTGCTTCGCCAACATCGCCAACTCGTACCGCAAGCACATGAGACGGGTGCACGAGAAGGAGCAGTACGACGTCCCCGCCGACGTCGAAAACGACGCCTCGTCGTTCACCAGAGCTACTGAGCCAGTGGACGAGCCCAAGCCTGCCGAGGACAACGGCGGCATCCGGTTCTTCAAGATTAAGAGAAACAACAAGGTTTCCGACGAAGAAAGTGTTTAATACCGTTTGTAATATACTGTTTACCTTGAGGAATGTAGAGCTGAGTAGAGTTGAGAGTGTGAGAGTGAATTGAGTTGAGACAATTGGCAGAGATTGAAATAGAGACATTGAAATCAGCAGTGAAATTGGAAGAGGTGAGAAATAGTGAGTTAATAGCGCATTGAGCGGAGAGATAGCGAATAGAGCAGAGAGATAGTGAATTGAGCAGAGAAACTAGAAATTGAGGTGAAAGCAGTGAAATTATGCTTGAGAAACTAATGAAATTGGAGAACTAGTGAAATTGCATCTAAGAAATTGAGCTGAGATTTAACAGAAATTGAGCAGAGAAATAGAGAAATTGATCAGAGAAATAGTGGAATTGAGCTGAGAATTGACTGAGAATTGACTGAGAATTGAGCAGAGAAACTAGAAATTGAGGTCAAAAACAGTGAAATTGAGCTCTGAGACTAGAAATGAGCTCTGAGAATTAGTGAATCGAGGAGAAATTACCATAGAAATTGAGCAGATAGTGAAATGAAGTCTGAGAACTAGTGAAATTGACCTTAGAAATTGGCAGAGAAAGTAGAATTGGCAGAGAAAGTAGAGAAACAGAGGTGAATTGAGCAGAGAAATTGACTGGAAATTGACTGAAATTGACTGAAATTGACCGAAATCGACCCAGAAATCGACCTAGAAATTGACCGAAATCGACCTAGAAATTGCTGCGATAAGTGAAATAGAAACGAGAAATAGAACGAAATGAGAATGAGAAATAGGAAATTGAGCTGACAGAAAAGAGCGACAATTCCGGCCGCACGGCCGCCGAAGCTGTTATGTTTAGTATGCCCACACTGTAGTTATGCTCCTTAGTTATGCCCGTATGCCGCCGCCCGCCCGTAGTTACGGTCCCTCGCACTCGTGCTCCCACCACCACGTTCAACAATTCTCATTCTCACTTCACTAATTCTCACCAATAAATGAAATGACCCTGGACGCCAAACACAGCTTGAAATCCATGTTCCACCGGGACTCGTCGCACGAGCACCACCACGGCATCGGCAAGCTCCTCCACCGCCACGACAAGCCCGAGTCCACGCCGGCCTCCGACTCCGAGAAATTGCTGAAGACCCCGTCCTTCCTCTCGCTCCGCCGCCATAACTCGCAGACGTCGTTCCGCCAGCCCGAGCCCAAGAAGCTCTCCAAGGCCCAGACCCTCGCGCACTTGCAGCTGCTCAACTCCAAGAACCACCGCAACCATTTGGTCCACGAGTCCCGCAAGCCCACGCCCGACGCCGACGACTCGTCCATCTCCTCGGCCGCCCACCACGACAAGATCGTCTACAACCCGTTCGGCATCAACAAGGAGTTGGCGGACCTGGGGCCCAAGAACGCGGCGTTCTACATGAACTCCGACGGCCACGAGCGGGTGCTCCAAAACCCGGTCCACGACCCCAACACACATCTCCCCGAGGCGCTCCACCAGACGCACGTCAACTTGTTGGACGACTTCGAGATCGACCCGCAGGGCAAGAAATTGGGGCTGGGCGGGTCGTCCGATGTGCGGCTCGTCAATGCCATCGGCAACAAAAAGCGGGTGTACGCCCTCAAGAAGTTCACCATGCTCCCCAAGGAGACCGACGACCAGTTCTACGCACGGGCCACCAAGGAGTTTGTCATTTCCAAGAGCGCCATCTCGCGCCATGTGGTGGACTGCCTCGCCATCGTCAAGATCCAGCTGCAGAACAGCTTGACTCGCGGCTGGGGGTTCATTCTCGAGTTCTGCCCCGGCGGCGACTTGTTCGGGCTCGTGAGCCGCCCCGGCTGGCGCAAGGCCCCGTTGTCGGAGCGCTACTGCATGTTCAAGCAGGTGGCCTACGGGCTCAAGTTTCTCCACGACCACGGCATCGTCCACCGCGACTTGAAGCCCGAGAACGTGTTGGTGGACGCCAACGCCGTGTGCAAGCTCTGCGACTTTGGTATCTCCGACTACGTCAACGAGGTGCCGGGCGATGTGACTTCGCCCGTAAAGCAGTTTACGTCGTTTGTAGGCTCGCCGCCGTACCAGCCGCCCGAGGTCATGCTCCTCAAGGAGAAGAGCGTGGCGGAGGCCCAGAAGTGGCCCTACGACCCGTTCAAAATGGACACCTGGGGGCTCGGCATGGTGATGTTCTGCGTGGCGTACGGCGGGCTCCCGTTCTCCTCGGCCCAGACCGCCGACCACGCCTACAGGGACTACAAGTTCAACCACGGGCGGTTTGCGTCGCAGAATCCCGTGTTCAAGAGCTGTGACAAGTGCTGCAAAGAGTGCACCAAGGGCCCCGGTTCCGAATTCAAATGGGCCGCCCAGTTCGGGTCCACGGGCGCCGCCCGCGTGGCGTGGAAGTTGTGCGACCCGTCGCCCGAGCACCGCTACAACATCGACCATTTGTTCGAGGATTCGTGGTTCAAGTCGGTGGAAATGTGTATCTACGAGGACCCCGACCAGGAAGTCAACCCCGTGATCTACCCCAACCCCGATATGGTGTCTTCGACCAACTCGTCGAGAATGGCTTCGCGCGTCAGCTCGATCCAGAAGAGTTACAGCCACCACAACCATGAATCAGCGGCCGATTCCGGTCATTTTAAGAGCATGTTGGACGTCAACGAGGCCCTCGAAAACCAATCGCTCAAGTCCGCCAGCTCGTTGACGCACGCCGACGACCACATCGCAGAGGAGTGTGAGTGTGAGTGTGACCCCATTGCCGAGTTGCCCAAGAAGGTGCGGTCGATGTTGGACATCACCGGTGCCCCCAAGGAGTCCAAGCCGCTCTCTGCGTTGAAAGAGGGAGAGGTGGCCGAGTCCGACGACCAGATGAAGCCGACATCCAGCACGTCATCGACGTCGTCGGCGTCGTCCTGCTCGTGCACCTGCCATGCCGACAAGGCCAGAACGTCACGGCCGCCGTCAACACACCAAGTGCGGCTGCGGGCCACGTCGTCCGCCAGGATGCACGAGATGACGGCGCTCCCGCCGAGCCGCAGCGGGTCGTTTGCGTTCGCAGAGTTCGTGCCGTCGAAGCAGACAGACGTTCATCTCGACTCGTCGGGCATCTGTGATTTGGGATATAAGATTAAGAAACATCACCACTGGGAGGTGAGCACACAGCAGACGTCGGGGACCAGACGGTAGGTAGATAGGGATTGTACAATAATAAACATGGGATCTTGACCTAATTTTACATTTAATATATATTTATATTAACAAATGAATTAAGCTTCCAAGGAAACTCTACCCTTAGGATTGGTGACTTTAACGCCCAATTTCTTAGCCTTGTCGACAATTTCAACTCTGTTTTTAGCAGAGATGTTGTGAGCGATTTCAGCAGCGTAAGTCTTAGTGTGCATCAACAAAACGTCCAAGTCTTTGAGGTTCTTGACCAAGAAAGCCTTGTGGCCGGAGGGCATCAAGTGTCTGGTCTTTTGGTTGGATCCGTAACCGATCTTTGGTTGAGGAATGTTTCCTCTGAATCTTCTTCTCACAACCGAGTCAATACCCTTTTGCTTTCTCCAGTTCTCGGCAACTCTCTTATATCTGTCAGAGTGGTGTCTCTTGAACTTCTTGGTGTATTTCTTAACGATCTTTGGGTGTGGAACTGAGGCAGCCATCTGGATGTTAGTAAAGAAAAGTGAAAAATTTGGTGAGCGAGATGGGAGCAATGTGCACGCACGACGACGAAGACTGAGGGACAGACAGTCACAAACGGACACAGACGAACGAGGCACAGACACAGACCGACACAGTGACAGACGCCACAGAGTACCGGACGACGTCGGCGGTCGCTGCTGGATCTGAAAAATGCACTGAAAAATCGTCGGACATCTCGTGGGAGCCGCCAAACAGCGGGAAACTTCACGTCCACAATCACTGGGGCATCACAAGCCCGCCACTCCATCAAAACATGGACGTTCACCAAATTAAATAAACTGGCAGTACATACTTTCACTAAAAGTTAACTATGAAATGACAAAAATTTTCATTCAGGTGAGTGGTGAGGCAGCCGGGAGTGCATACAGCCGAACGGTAGGCGCACCAAATCCCAGGGCGCAGCCCTGGAGGCCCGCACGTGCGCGCGTGTTGTTCATCTCCCGCCGCATTGGGAAATCGCAACTTCGGCCCTTCCTAATTAGGCCTGATAAACATTACCTCGTTAACGCTGCTGCTATTCACCATTCAGTCCTCCATCCCCGTCTTTCAGAAGGTGCCGGCGTACCTCGGCGCAATGCTGGCGCCGTCGCTTGTGCACGTGCTTTGGTGGGCCGTCTTCGCCGTCCTCGTGTGGATTCTTTGCTGGAGTCTAGTGTACCGGCTCTCGGGCTTCAGCCTTGCCAGCGTCACCATCAACAACGGGGTGTCGTTCAACGGGCTCCGGGTGCACACGGCGACGTACCGGCTCGACGTGCGGTCGCTCCGGTTCCGGCTCTGGGGCAATTCCAAGCGGCTCATCGTCACTGAGTTGCGGTTGGAGCTTGAAAAATCGGCCGCCGCCAAACCCAAACGCCGCCCCGGCCCGCTGCCCGCCACCTACGAGGACTTGACGCTCATGGTGTTCCCGCAAAACAAGTACATCCGGGCCATTGCCGGATTTGTCGTCCAGCACATCCCCAATTCCACCGTCGAGCTCAAGAACACCGTCGTGCTCCACAACAACAGGGTGTCCCGCATCGACTACTTGAAGCACTCGTTCACTTCGCGCCGCGGCCGCAAGACCAAGAACACCATGAAGTTCAAATTGTCGGTGGTGGCCACCGCCTACTCCAACTGGCCGTGCCAGCCTGTTCCCGGCGAACTCCCGTTGGTGGTGCTCGAGTCGCTCAAGCTCGACTTCAAGTTCTCCGTCAACCACGCCACCGGCACCTTGACGGAGATCAAGCTCAAGCTCATCTCCGACGACTTCAGACTACTGATATTCAAGTTGGCCAAGATCTTCTTGCACGAAATCGACGACATGATCAACGACACCCTCCACCGCCAACCGCTGCAGAACCCCGATCCCGCCAGTCTGGAACTGGAGAGCGACGGCGAGCGCAAGTTCAAGCGGGCCTTGAAGACCGCCCACCTCTTCTACTCCAACATCGAAGAAATCTCCATCTTGGCTCAGGAAGTCCAGGTGTTGGAAATGCCGTTTCTCACCACCAATTCAAACAACTCGTTCAAGGACTACATCAGCCACTTGTTCCCGTCGACGTCGCTTGACCTCAGCGTCAAGTCCATCAACCTCAATGCCCTGAAAATGTCCAAGCAGTCCGCCGGATTCCACGCCTTGTTCAGCGACAACGAAGACAACCCCCTCAACTTCTCCAACTCCTTGCAGTTGCTCCGCCTCAAGTACTGTCGCACATCACAGATCGACGACTATATCTCCAAGAAAACAACCGAGATCTTGAACATTCCCAACCATAGTCTAAACTTTAAAGGTAATATCTTCGACCAGCTCACCAAGGGTGAAGGGTTCAAGAATAGCATTGCCGAGGTGTTCTGGGCCTCGAGTTCGCCCATCTTGGACATCGACTCGGTGGTGTTGTCGTCGGTGTTCTACAATTTCATCGTCATCAGAAAGTACCTCAAGTTGAAGAAGATCGAAAAACGGTACCAGGACTTGGTCAACAAAATCGTTTCGGAGGACCCCGACGAATCTAGCGATGCCGAGACGACCTTTACGTACCAGAGCTCGGGCAAACAACAGGGATCAAACTTCCGGACGAGGGTTACCAAATACTTGCAAGACTATTATCCCAACCTCGAGATAAAGTTCATCATCGAGCAGCCACGGGTCATTATACGACACACCAACACCTTGACTTCTCGAGTGGAGTTGCTCAATTTCTCCTACTCGTCATTGAACTTTGCCCTTAACACCACGGAAAATCGGGACTACCATTCCATATGTCAGATTTTGCACCCATGTGTTACCTACATCAGGAAATCCTTGTGGGCACGAGAGTCCCATGACAACTTTAAGCACGAGGTGCTTGCTTGGAAGTCGTTCAATGCCACTTTGGAGATCCTCAAGAATCTCCGACTCAAGATTTTCCTAGAGTTTTCTGACTTCAACATCGATCTCGCAAATTTCTACGTCATTGCCGGGATTGGTGATATTCTCACCAACTTGACCAATATGGCAGCCAGTGATCTAAACGCTGGGTCAATTAACTTACAACTCAACTCTTACTTGACCAAATACAAACAGCTACTCGCCGGCTCACCAAGGATTCACACCTTCGCTAAGGCTTCTAGTACCGAAGAACGGATCTTTGCGCCTCTTCCCGAGTGGTTGATCTCTTTGAAAGTCCTGCTCCATTCTGCCTCGATCATTGTTGGATCGAGATCGGTGTTGATTCCACCTGATATTCTCTGCAAAGTAGACCAAGGCAGCCTCTCTTCCGATTTCCTTTCTTCAGGCAAGGAAGGAGACTTGAGATGTACCCGTGTGAGACTCGAAGATGCATGCTATTCCATACATAACAATTCGTATGAGGGCGAGTCTCTAAGAAGCGACTCGCTGTCTAGCACTGCATCGCTGGAAACTCTTGCTTCTAATAACTCGTCGCTTTATTGGAGCTTTGACATGTCATACCGGAACTTCGAACTTGACGTAATGGTAGAGTTCAGCGGAAAGTACTCTAGGGTGATCCATATACCTGAACTGAGCATTCAATTCAACTCAGACCAGACCAAAGATCACCAAAATGTCTTCTCGATCGAAGGTGTTGTTGAGTCTCTCTATACAAACATTGGGTATTCGAACATTGCGGTGATGGTGGGGTCGATATATCTCGCCAGACAGACGTTGTTGATGCCAATTAAGTTGATTAGGAGCAAAGTGAGAAAAGACATCAAAAGGTTTGCAAGCTTTGACAGCTCTGAGAGACATGTCAAACACACAAGTTTAATGAGCTTTGTTCAGACTGATATAAAAATCAAGCAAACAGAGATTTTGTTCTCTTTGAATGATGTTTACAGATTAAGAGTTGATCTTTTTCAGACAAGACTCAGAATCGACCATAAACATTTACGACTTCACAACAAATTCCTCAGGTTATTGACGGAGTCTCCTACATTGGAGAACTACTGGTCTCGGTTGATTTGCTGGGATGACCTCGACTTTAAAATGTCGTTCGACGACCTTAGCAGGCTATATGTGTCGTCCAACTTTATCCAGATTATACACCCCCACAAGCATGTCATTTACAAGCTTTTTGACAGCATATCGATAACGTTGAAGATAATCAAGCATCTCGTGAGGTCATTGAAAGAAGACTCCGACCATCTGGGAATCGTTCATCCTAGCGAAATGCGCCCAAGGCCGTTCCCCACCATCGAATTCCACAGCAAAAAGTTGAAATTCATGATGGAGGACGATCCTTTCGAGTCTGAGCTTGGTATGATTTATCAATTGGGTCTCGTGGAGCAGAGGAAACGTCTTGATTACTTGGATCTTTTTGATGCCAAGGTCGAAACCACCAAAACTCCTGAGGATGAAATCCCTTCGAAATTGGAAGATCTTGAAAAGATATTATCAGATTCGTGGATCAGAAAGGTAAAAGAGTATAAGCGGACGTTGAATAACGAAATAGTCCATAACAAGAAGTTTTTATTTGGAAACGAAGCTAAGCTCGAGACCAAATTTCAAAAGGGCATTCAACCATACTCTATTCATGCACCCCTTATGACTATTCTCATGGAGCAGGTGAATCTCACCATATCACCGCCCCATTTCCTGCTTGACAAGCTACCAAAATACCTCAACGAAATCGGTAAAGGTATACCGTTGGACTCTCGCTACTCTCTCTTAATCCCAACGTTTATGGACTTAAGACTCAATGAGTTGAGAATGCATCTACGTGATTACCCATTACCGCTTCTTTTTGTTCCTCGTAACACCAAGAGTCGTGGGTCTGCTAGCGTCCGGATGGCTGGCCATTTGGTGATAGCAGAAGCTTTAGTCACGGCAAAGGAAAACATGAGAAAGATAGACACTTCCTTGTTGGGTAAAACTTCTGCTCCGAACAAATACTACGAGCTCCAGCTAGAGAAGATTCTTAGTTCAGTCAAGCTTTTTACCGACATGGATGTTGATTTCATGTCAGAATATCCTGCAAGATTTGTTTGGGGTCAATCATACCAGTTCGGTATCCAGCAGGTAATGTTGAACTTCGACCAGTTTTCCAAACCCCCAATAGACCCGTCCACCAAGCTAGGATTCTGGGACAAGTTACGGTTGATTATTCATGGTAACTTCAAAATTCGTTGTGGTAAGGGTCCTGAAGATGGACCTCTAGAAGTGGCATTCAAAGGTTCAAGAGACCCATATGACATTTTCACTCGTGGATCAGGGTTCAACTTGTCGTTTAGTGACAATATTCTCTGGACTATCAACGAGGATGGAGATCCAAGACAATTTTGTGTGGTCAAATCTGAGAAGGTCAGCTTTTATATCCCCAACTACGCTTCGACGAAACTTGTATGTTGGTCAAGAGACTCCAGTCATGGCGTGTTCTTGCCGAAGTCCGACAATTTCGTTACTTCATGTCATGGCTACTACTTGGACGAGACCGCTTTTGAGTCTGACAAGAGAGATTTCTTAGAGCAAGAAAAGTCTGTTGTCGAAAAGATGGCGGTATCGTTAAGTGGGGGAGTGTTGTTCAGAGTGGGCTTTGTGCTTGAAAGACCCGATGAAGAAGGGAATCTAACTGAAGAATGTAAACCCCATTATGACATCAACCTATTCAACCCCAAGTATTGCTCAGAGGGACATGACTCTTATGCTGGTTTCAGAAGTGATAATATCAATATGATCATCTCTTTGGAAGCCAATCAGAGTGAAAGTTACAACACAATCCACCTTTCACCTGGCGTGTTCCTGCAGTTCTTCCCATGGTGGTCTCTTTTTGCAGGTAACATGCAATTACCAATCAGAAGAGGCAAAATGTTCGGGGAGTTGAAGAAGTCACTCAAGTTCTCACAGCATTTGAAGTCCAACAGGTTTATTTTCAACCTCAAGTCGCTTTTTATCTCTCACGTCTATAGAGACGAAGAGGAAGTCAATTCCGATGATGTGTTGAAGTTCTTTGGGTTGAGAGGAAAGATGGACCATTTTGCTGTTGATCTCCACCAAAGACGAGAGCAGAGAATTGAAGTCAACAAGGAATTGGACCGAAACAAGGAAATCAAGAAAATGAACTTCCATATTGGTGATGTGCACTTGAAGGGTATTGATCTCAGACTTATTTTTGCCAAACTTCGAAGCAATCTCTATAGTGGACAGGGCACCGATGATGGTCAATCCAAGCTCAGTGTATTTGATGACGATAAGCAATGGCTTGATTCTCGTGATTTTGTCGAAGCCTTCAAGCCTTCGTTCTTCACTGGCCAAAGTTCCATTCAAGTTCAGCCTTTGATGTACTCTAATCGGTTTTCTTATCTCAGAGATACAGACTCCAAAGCCAGATTCGAAGAAAAAGACATATTCTACAACGAAACCAAGGCGTCTGATCTTTCTAAAGACTTGTTGGAATCACAGCAGAGAGTTTTCTTGGACAGAATTGATCAGCTTAAGGAACATTTGAAGACGAGCAAGTCTAAAAAGGAACCGATTGATGGGTTGAAAAGTAGAATTCAGTCTCTTGAACTGGAATTGAGTCAGCTCAATACAGTTGGGGACAATTTCTTGACTTCTCTGGATAACGGAGAACACGACAGTATGAAATTCCACAATAAGTTCTTTTTGATCAAGATGATGCTCAAATGGAACAACAAGATCAGAAACTTGTTCTTCAAGTATCTTCACTTTGTTCAGTTGGAAAAATACTACAAAACGTATCTTTCTTATAAGTCAGTCGGTGCTATTGAAGATTTGATTGAGCAGAACAAAGATATGTTGGGAGACAATGTTTCCGAATTGTCCAGTGCAATAAGACAATTGAAGAAACATAGATCCAAGGACTCTAGAGTTGCAATGAACTCCAGCGATAGAGTAAAAGAATTTGATGACATCATCAGGTCAGTCAACGACAATGAAAGCATCAATGAGGACTACTTGGTGTACATTGAATCGCCCCAAATCCAAATGCAAGCTGAAGAACAGCCCGACTCGGTGTTGTTGTTTGCTACACCTTCCATCACCGCTAAGGTTGTTTCAGTATATGAAAAATCAGCCGATAGAATGATGTTGGGAATCGATGAACTTGAAAATCGGTTTGGAATCATGGTTAAGGACGCCAATGTTCTTGTGCTTGATAAAAGGGAGACCGAAAAATCGAACTCATTCATATTTGACCACTTCTGCTACGGGTCTACTAAAAACTGGCCTCCGTGGCTTGGAGTGGAAATTTGCAGAAACAGTCGGTTAACCAAGAAAGAGAATTTGTTGATCGAAAACATGTGTGGTATGGTAACGTACTACGAGATGAAACCATTAAGTGGTAACATGTCAAAGATCGATACTGATGACAGCGAAGAGGAAGAAGAAGCACCGGATCTGATCAAGAACAAGTTGAGAGTTGACATTCCTTCGGTAGTTGTTAATTCCACTGCAAGCCAATACTATACTCTTTATCTTATAGTGATGCACTTGTTGCTCTATTCTGAGCCAAGCAATAAGATCCTTCAAGACAAGCTTGCAAAACTCAAGTTTCTGATCGATTTCCAAGATATTCACTCTCTCCTCAATAGGCTTAAGATGTTACATTCTGACAATCGAATTTTGAACGTCATGACCAGGAATTACACTTTCCGTAAGGGAATGGACAATGATAAGATAAACGAATTTTTGGTGTTGGTGCAGAATCAAGAGGAAATCAAAGGCGAAGTGTCGCTTCTTATGCATTCGATCTTGACAGGTGATATTTATAAAACAGACACCAACAAGCAACCAAAGACCGAGTTAGTCATAAATGCTGATGAACTTATTTTGCACATGTTGGAGGACGACCGGTCGCCAATTCTAGACATTGCGTTGGCCAAAGGACATTTTAAGCGCCATGTCAATGAAGACGATTCGAATGTGAACCGAATCGAAATTGATATGCTTCAAGGGTTCAACTTGCTCGACAAAGCAGTATATCCAGCCTTCCTTGAGCCATTGTACCCAGTTCCTGAGGATGAACATTTAATCACAGTTGACTGGTCCATGTACAGAGCCATCGGAGGCATCAAGCTCATCGAAAACTTCGAGATCAAGTCACAGCCTTTATGTTTACGGATCGACGAGATCTCGGAGCGTAAGCTCTTCAAGTTTATATTCCAGTCGGAATCTGAGTCGATTGACGACAGTCCGATAGTAGAAGTACTGAAGAGGCACGAAGAAAAGCAGGAAAGGCTTCACAACCAAGCGCTTCAGAACCTTGGACAGGATTCTGGCGACGCCCACGAGGATTCAGAGCACGTTGAGACTGAAAGTAAGAAAACTGATAAGGACGGCACCCTGACGCTCAGGAAGAAGAAGAGTGCCAACGGACAGAACTCGTTCTCGCAATCTTCGTCCAGTGACCGGTTCAACGAGGACAAGATCGAGGAGATGATTTCCCGGTCAAACAAGTACATCAGTATCAACAACTTGAAGGTACACCCAGTGTCCATGCTGGTGTCGTTGAAGCTCCAGAAAGGAGTCAAGCGGGTGCTCAACGTCCACGACTTTGTGCTTGATCTCCCCGAGATAACGGTGAAGAAGCGGGTGGTGTCGCCGGTGGAGCTTGCGATGTTGTTCAAGACGGTGGTGATCAAAAGCTTGATGAGCCACCTTGGATCGCTACTCCACAATAAGCTCCGCTCCAGAGACAAGCTGACGATGAACGTGCACCAGCGCCCCATGAAGCAGCTCAAGACGTACTCCAGCTTCGTGGCCATCAAGGATCTCCAGGTCGACGGAGAAGCTCGATAGACGTCTGACGCAGTCTAGATGTCTATGAGATAAGTTGTAAAGTATTGTACACTATTAATATATACAGATCCAATCAATGGATGTGTGGTCTTTTGATGTCGCCCAGCGCCTGCTTCTTCTTGCGCTTTTTCTTGTTCTCGTCGTCGTTTTCCGACATGTCGTCCCGCCGCATGAGCGTTTGCTGGTCGTTGATGGCCAAGTCCGCCGTGTTGAAGCCCGGGATCCCGTTGAGCGGCGTCTTCTCGAACTCCATGGCCTTGGACACCATCTCGGCGTCCACGGGCTTTATGATGTCTGGCGACTGGCCTATGTTGGGGTCAAGTAGCCCATTGGGGATGGGTTTTGCCGGCGGAATCGTGTGCTTGCCCGGAAGGTCCTGGATGTGGTTCTTGTAGGACTTCCGGAGCTTGACGCCCTTGCTGCCGTCGGGATTTGTTCTGGCGAGCAGCCGGGCCGTCTGCTCGAGGCCGTAGATTTTTAGCAAATTGTCTAGCGGCGACGGCTGAACCGGCACGTATTGTTCTGGCGTTAGTAAGGCGGAGCGGGGGATGGGTCACATACTATCTGTCTCTATGAGGTAGAAGTCAGACATGGTTAACAGTTCGCACTGAAAAATTGGTTATACCAGCGCATTATCAGTGAATAGCATATATTACATGAAGACAGCTGGCTATGTAGTACAAACGAAATTACTTGCCAACGACTTCCCAGCCTTCGTGGTCGTCGGCCAACGACAACTTGCCTGTAGATTGGGCCAATTTTTCCACTGGCTCAGACGTAGTTTTCTGTTCCGGCTTCTCTTCGTCGTCAGACTCGCCCTCCACGGCCAAAACGTCAAACGCAGACTTCTGGGGGCCCTGGTACTCGGGGTCGTCCTTCTTGGTCTTTCTGGAGCTTCTTTCTCTGGGAGGAAGCTTGTTGTCGGCTCTGGCAGCGTTCCAGTCCAACTCTGGCTCCTTCTTTCTTCTGAAGCTTGGCTCTCTGGGGGGCAAGCTGGTCCGCTCGGTACGGGCAGTGTTCCAGTCCAACTCTGGTTCGTCCTTTCTTGGTCTATAAGTTCTTTCCCGGGGAGGAAGAGCGGTTTGTTCGGTTCTGGCAGAACCCCAGTCGAGATCTGGTTCGTCTCTGCGTGGTCTTCTCAAGGTCATTGGTCTCTCGCGAGGAGGCAACGACGCTTGCTCGGAACGGGCCGAGCCCCAGTCCAAGTCGGGGCCGTCGTCTCTTCTTGGGCCTCTCAACAGTCTTTCACGAGGAGGCAAGCCGCCACGCTCGCTACGAGCAGCACCCCAGTCCAACTCCGGCTCGTCTCTGAACTCTCTGGGGCCTCTGGAACCTAAAGGTCCGGTTCTGGAGCCTCTCCAGTCCATGTCAAACACATCCTGTTTCTGTGGGGCAGCCACATTGACGAAGATTCTTCTGCCGTTGAAGTCGGACGACGACAACTGCAAGGCCTCTTCCAAGGTTTCTCTGTCTTTAAACTGGACAAATCCGAACCCTCTCAACTTACCGGTGTTCATGTCCACTGGCAATTTGACCTCTTCGATAATGTCGTTCATTTGCATTCTGGACTCGAAGAAACGAGCCACGTCGTCTTCAACCAACTCCCAAGGAAGGTTACCTATTCTCGCACGGAATGGAGGGTGGTCGGGAATGGGGTATTCGGTTCTTTCTCTTCTCATATCGTCCTGGTAAGATTGGAAATCGTCTCCTCTTCTGAACTCTCTGATTGGAGCGGCAGTGGAGGAGGTGGGGACTCCAATGGAGGTCATGTCGACCTCCTCGTCGGCCCAGTCGCCGCCTCCGAGGGTGTCGTCGGCCAAGAAGGACCCTAAGTCCATTTTAACGCTTTTCTTTGGTGCTAATGTTAGTATTGGAGCACGAGGAGTTGGCTGAGCGCCGTGAAACTCGGCAGGCGGGTTGCCACAGCAGTCACCGAGCCTCTGGTAGCCCAGATCAGCAGGCAGTACATACCCATCCTCAAACAATTCAATTAATGTAGGTGAAGAAGGATTCAGTTATGCGAAAATTTTTCACTAGTATACTGCAATTGACGTTTGTCTATCATAAGAATTAGATTATATAAACCCAAGGATGTGCCGATTACACCCGTTGTTCGGCGGAGCGTCTTCTTTCCGACGCCAAATCGGTGATGTCTGTTTCGGTATTAGTGGTGGTGTCACCAGTAGAAGTAGAGGTAGGAGCAGGATCTGCTGAAGTTGCGTGGGGAGCGTGAGGGTTCGTGTCGGCGTCTGTTGTCGTATTGTTCGTGGTGGAGTCGTCGTCACTAGGGACGGCGGCTTGTCTCTCGTTGCACCGAAACTGGTGGTGGAGCGAGAGCACATTGTAGTTGAAAAGGTCCTGGCGGGAGATTCCCATGAGGCGCCAGAACAACACTCGGAGCGGCGACCCGCACTTGGCCTTGGTGAGCTCGCGGGCCCGCTCCTCGAAGTTTTGCGGCTGGAGGCTCTCGTTGCTGAGGATCATCCGGACCCTTTCCTCGGTGGGAATGAGTTCCTGGATGAGCGCCCGGAGCGTCTGGTCGTTGCGGAAGAGGTCCAAGTCGAAGTTGTCGGCGTCGGGGGTGTCGTCGGCGTCCGCAGTAGTGTCGGCGGCGGCGTCACCATTTTCCTGTTCTTCAGGGTCCTGCTCGGGGTCGCCGTTCTGGTTGCGCTTGACGTAGTCCCGCTTGCACATGGGGCAGCACGCACGGCGCCGCGTCAACCACGGGTCGAGGCAGTCGGCGTGGAAGACGTGGCCGCACACCAAGCCGCGGACGATGTCGGGGTCCTCGATGACCTCCAAGCAGATGGCGCAGGAGCCCGAGGTGAAGTGGAGCGACGCCTCCGACACGTGCGAGGTGGTGGGCGTGCACAAGTCCTTGAGCTCGATGTCCTGCGAGGCGGCCTGGGACGACGACTCGGCTTGGGAGGACGACTCGGCCTGCGACGACTCGGCCGGGGCCTCCAGGTCTTCCTCGCGGATGGCGCCGTCACGCTCGCGGTGGTCGCGCTCCTTGCCGCCGTTCAACCAGTCCTGGTAGGTCTTCTTGGGGAAGAGGGTCTGGACCTCGTCGGCAGTGAGCTTTTTCATTTTGGCGTAGCGGTTTCTGCGCCGGCGGCGGCGCCGCATGAAGCGCCGGTCGAAGATCTCGTTGCGGAGGAAGTGGTTGGCGCGGATGTACTGGAGCTGCTCGCGGAGCTCGTCGTCGGTGTGGTAGTCGACCACGGCGGCGGTGTAGGCCAGGCCGTTCAAAAAACTGCGGCTGGAGATGGAGTAGACATGGATGCCGTACTTGGAGCGGATGAAGTAGCGCACGGTGAAGAACACAAAGAGCGCGGCGATGAAGGCGCCCACGGCGAGGGCGATGAAGAAGAGCACGGCTGACGGGGTGCTGCCGGCGAAAGATGTGGGGGAGTTGAACGACAGCGCCGCCGACGACGACGCCGCGGCGGACCCGGTGGGCGTGGGGTGTTCGGAGGAGCTCATGGCATAGGTGGCTGTTCTCACAGATTTGGCGCTGGATTTCGCTGGGCTATGGAGCTAAAATTTAATGAGATGAAAAACCGATCAGGCAAATGCTAAATCACTTTCTGAAAAGGTAATTGAAAAATCAAATTGGCAACTGTCAGCAATTTGGGACCAGGCACAGCAAAATGTGAAAAAAGCGCCGGAAATGGTAATGGAATACATTCAGCTAGCTATTAGAATATATAGATTAGTTCTTTGGGGCTTCCTTGTAGGTGATAGCAGCTTCTTCACCCATAGCCATCAAGATGGTGACAAGCAATTCCTTACCTTCGTCGAATTCTTCTTGCAACTTGGAGCCTAATTCGCCTTCTGGGGCCTTGACGTCGTCCTTCAACGAGCCGTCCTGGGACATCAACGACAAGAATCCGTCGTCAATGTCGATCAATTGGTATTCTTCTCTTCTAACGTTTGGAACCTCCATGTTGTGGGTAGATGGAGACAAGTCCTCCAACTTCTTGCCGGTGAAGATGTCGATGGCGACCAAGTGGACCTTGGCGTGACCGTGCTTACCGGTCTTGGAGGTGGACATGTCGACAATCTTACATGGTCTACTCTTGATGACAACGTGACCGTTCTTTCTCAAGGCAGAACATTGCATTGGGAAGGTCAAAGCGGCATCGGCAGAGGCGGTAGCGAATTGCTGGGGTTAGTACGGAAGGGAAACAGGCGGCCAGATGAGGCTGAGATGAGCCATTTCAGCGGTACGACGAGCTGAGCGATGAGACGAGCGGCGCAGGCCTGGGGCGAGCGATGACACGGACGGCGGCGGCGCGGCGGGGCCTGAAGCGGGCTCCGCTGGTCTCGCAGGTCTGGCTGGTCTCGACCCCAGATGACTTTTCAGAGCTCAGCTCTTGGGCGGACGCTCAGCTTGCGGCTGGCAGGCCGGCAAATTCGCCGACGGCCGGCCCCGACGCCTGCGCCGTGTGGCCTCGGCGGGCGGTTCAAAGTACATACTTCGTCAGACATGGTTAATAAGTGTCGGAGTGTAGAGAAATCAGAAGGAAAAAAATTCGTCCATCAGAAAAAACTTTCAGAAACTCGGAGCGCCTCCGTAAATTCTGGACCGGCCACAGGGTGCACTGCGTAAATTCCAGTACATGACGGTTACCCTTCTTTCGATTGGTCTAAGATCCAGCCAATACAACAATTTATTTTAAAATACATTTCTATAGCAAGGCGTGGGATTGAACAGCTTGGTCGTTAAATCATTAGGCAATAGGTGTTCAATTTTCCATTTTAATCGTGGATCTCGCCGAATTTCAATGGTTCTGTAGCAGTAGTCTCCAGTTTTTCGAGCGCAGAGATCTCCGACTCCTCTCCGGCGCGGTCGCTGGCGCCGTTGGCGTCTTTGGAGCTGGAATTGAGGAGCTTGGTCGACTTCTCCACCTTGATGGCTTCAATGAGTTGGGCCCATTTGCCCAACAACTCCTCGCACTTCTCGTGGAGCTTGAAGCTGTCGGCGTACTCCAACGCCTCGTCGCGCAAGATGCACTTCAACACCTTGTGGATCTTGGTCTGCTTCAAAAGCTCCACCGTCACGGGGAAATCCACGAGCCGGTGCAAAATGAGCCTGGCCACCAGCAACTCGTCCGCCGTGGGCTGCGGGAACTTGCTGGGGTCCTCGGGCGTCACCGGCTGGTTGCGCTGGATCAACGACCGCTGCAACTTGATGCGGCAGAGCCACAACTGGTGCTGCTTATCCTCATCGTTCAACACTTCGGGCGACACCTCGGTTTTTTTGGGGTGGCTGGCGCCGCTGGCCACGCTCTTGGGCGGCGTGATGGGCTGCTCGGCCTTGACCTGTTTTCTGCTGCCGTTGGTGGCGGCGGCCTTGCGGGCCCGCTTGGGCTTTTCTTCTTTGGGCGGCGACTCGGCCTCGGGCTCGGCTTTGGGCTCCTCGGCCTCTTCGGGCTGCTCTACCTCCTCGGGCTCGGCGTCTGTGTTCGTATGTTCGGGCTCGGCGGGCTCGCCGCTGAGCACCTTCAGCAACCGGCCCATAAAAGTGTCAAACTCGAGCCCCTTGGCCGCGTGCAACGCCTCCGCCACGGTGTTGGTGCGGCCGGTCTTGGTCTTCTTGGCGGGCTTGTTGGGGAACTTGGCAAGCTTCTTGTCGAGGTCTTCCTCCGAGAGCGGCACCAAATTCTTCAGGCTCATCCAGTAGAAGTCGCCGTCCGGGATGAAAATCACGCAGAACTCGGTGGTCTTCTTCTTGGCCTTCAAGATGGCCGGGGGGATGGACTCCTGCGGCATCACGAACGATGGCCACGCCGGAAACCCGGTCATCTTGGCCATGACCAAATCTTTGGCGGCGATGGGCTCGCCGCGGGTCTTGGGGGGCATTTCGGCCGGCGGGGGTGTGGGAAACGGTAACGCGCTCGTTCGGTTCAGCGCTTGGTGGTTCAGCGCTTGACGGTTCGAGAAGCGACTTAGCACTGGCTATTCAATTACGTGAATACAGACACGTCAATATTCAATCAACACGCGAACTCACACGCAGACACTCAATCTCAACACGGATTGACAGGCACTGGATGGGGTGGTCACCAATTCGTCAACACGTCAGGAAGGTTTGGTAAATTTGAAATTTATTGGAGATTGAGGGCAGAGGGTGGTGTGCGCACGCCGGGTCGACTGCAAAAAGGGGTTGGCGGTGGAGCAGGCGGTGAGTCTGGGGGGTCTGTGGGCGTGGGCCGCTGGTCAGAGGTAGCGCTGGCGTTTTGTAGCGGTGTTTAGGTTTTGCATATTTTATGTATTTGGCGTAGTTGGTTGAGTGGCTGGAGGTGAAAAACCTAGACAAAAATCAAAATAATTACCAACTGCTAATTCTTGCCGACTACTACTGACAATTCACCGACCCCATCGACAGTTTACCGACCGCTTACAGAACCGCTCCCTTTTGTCTACATCGCCTACCCCAGAAAACCTAATTTGCTAGCAATTCGGTATGCTCATTCTCTGAAAATCAATTTGCGATAGACAACTTCACCGTTAGATATTTGACTTCGTTTAAAATTTTATCGGAGTTGCAACACAGAATCTGCCGCTACGTGACCCCCTGCCGATCCACGGATTTTTCACCGCTTTTTCCACTGCTGCTGACTGCCACTACTACAGAAATTTAGTTTCTGGCGAAATATCGGTTTTAGAGGTTATCCTTCACTTCGGTGTATAATTTTTCCACCCCCATTGCACAGGTTAGCGCTGCTAACCCCAGAAAATCACTCGCCCCAGTCTCACCAGCTCCAGAGACCACACAGCTGGCTCTGCAAATTTATTCATGTCCAGCGAATCCCCCATAAAAAGAGCTGCCTCCGAGGCGCTGGCCTCTCTGTCGCCCGCAGCGTCGCCCAAGCGCCAGAGAACGGACCAGACGGCGCTCGGGCCCAACCCCGCCGAAAACGCCGGCCCCTTGGTGCAAACCGATAATTTTGCACCACAATTTCATAATCTCCCCAGCGGTGGCTTGCCCGTGGTCGAGCCGCCGTTGAAGGTCGACGACTTCTTCACCGACCTCGACCCCGCCGTACGGGACCCCAACGTCACCAACCAGTTGTCGAAGATTGTCCGGCTATTTCCTCCTCCCATTCCGCCCAACTTACCTCAGGAATATTTGAACGGGGTCATGATCCCGTTCATTTTCCCAGCGCCGCCCGTCATCAAGCCCGACCCCTACATCAACGACAACAGGATGTTTCTCCGGCGAAAACCCCGGGGAAAAGTCCACGAACAGCCGGACGAGTACGTCGAATTGGCCCCATTACCGTTCCCCCCACCAAACTACATGCCCTACCCCATCATCGCCAACAAGTCGTCGTTGACGCCGCATGAGGTGTTCTCCGACTTCCTCGAGGCGTCGGCCACGCTTCCCAGAATCGATATGGTGGTGGCTAGCGCCGCAGGGTCGCTTTTTGCCATTAGAGAGCAGGCCACCGCCGAGAACTTCACGGTGCGCGGCTACGAGCGGGCCAAGCGCGGCCGCGGTGCCGGCGAGTCGATGACGGAGGCCGAGTTCAAGGCCTCTGAAGACGCCTACATGGAATACGCTCGCCAAGTCGACACCGAAAACACCTTCGACGAGAAGTACCGGGACGAGGTGGACGACGCCACATACGAGCTCAGCAAGGTGTCGCACGCGGCCACGACGGTGCGGCTCCCGCTAAGCAACGAAAAAAATAAGCCCCACCAAGACAGTGAGGACGAAGCATACGAGGAATATTCTAGCGATATCGACTACTACCAGCGGGTCAAGGATTTCCTCCCGATTCTGTCGGAGGACTACATCACGAACGCCGAGAAGGACGTCACTTCCGCCAATGGTAACAACAAGGTTCGTAGAAAACTCGATGTGTCAAGGGCCTCGAGGCAGCTTCAAGAGTTGGAGGAAGACAAGAAGCACGAGATCTTGGCCATTACCAAGCACGAGATCACGCAGAACTTGAAGAACCTCCGCGAGTCCAAGATTCTTCTTTCGGACGAAGACAGCGAGTTGATCAAAGACCAAGAGTTGATTGATATGAAAAATGTATTGGCGGAGGCTCGAGATTTCGAGTTGCTCCAGCTCAAGTTCGGCTCCAACTACGACTACTTGAAGACGGCAATGGTGTTCTACCAGGAATCTAACCGGTCGTATCGCAAGTTCAACTCGAGCATCACTAAGAAGCTACTTAAATTGAAGAATTTCTTTGAGTACCAGCGCAAGCTGTTTTCGGACCTGCTCAACAAAGAGGGCCGGGAGGACGACATTTTTGACGTCAGCTCCAGAGATGCCACCAAAATGTTTCAAGACACCAGC
This sequence comes from Keqinozyma sinolaborantium, assembly GCA_039762375.1. Classification (NCBI taxonomy): domain Eukaryota; kingdom Fungi; phylum Ascomycota; class Pichiomycetes; order Serinales; family Debaryomycetaceae; genus Keqinozyma; species Keqinozyma sinolaborantium. The sequence goes on along the minus strand of JAQRFW010000009.1, from coordinate 192,012 downwards.
GTCAGAAACTACCTGCATGAGATCAAGGATTTATTGAAGCTTTCTATCAGCGAGCCCAACAACACCGAGATCCCCAAGCTTCTCGAGGGCCTCAACAAGACCGACGTCAAGATCAACATCGAGGACAGCTCGGGTGACGAGAACCCCGTGGTCAACGAGTACATGCCGATGGTGACGGATAAAGAGTTTGAGTTGATTACTGGCAATTTACCCACCAAGATGAAGAACCTTTCGACGAAAGACAACAACAAGAACATCATCAACATCAAGCACGAGATCTTCAAGAACCCGCTCTACGACGCCAACACGTCGGGGTCGGACACCAATGCCAGCGAGGGCACGCTACCGACGCCCAAGAGAAGAGGGCGCCGAAGCAATATTCTTGCACTGGCGCAGAGCGGCGAGGTGGACGACGAGAGTCTCAAGAACAGCGAGGCGTACTTGCTTGCGAAGATCTCCAAGCAGTTCATGGGCCCACAGGCCAGTACGGCAGACCAGGTGAACGAGGATTTTGCCCAGATTGGCATTTCCTCCAACTGGAGCACATAGCATATTATAGTCATTTATTGAACATAATGTTACAGATCAAAACAGTAGTAATAAAACAAAGCAGAAGGAATCAGTACTCCTCGAATTGGGAGTACAAGCCAATGGCGACGTTGGCGACACCCAACACCAAGGGGAAGGTGCCCAATTCGTTGGTGAAATCCTTAAAGAAGCCCAACTGGATCAAGAAGTGGGTCTTGATGGCGCGCGCGACGCCAGCCACCGACGACAACGTGGTCAAGGTGCCGACGTTGGCGGAGACAAAGTAGTAGATCAACACTTTGGTCAAGGCAAAGATGAACGGGTCGTACTTGTAGATTCTCAACACGAGACCCGTGTCCTCGTCGGCGGCGATGACGCGGCGGGTGAAGTTGACGTAGTACGACACCACGAGCGGGAGGGCCACGGCGTAGAAGAGCCAATTGACGAACACGGACGAGATCTTGTACGACACCAACGACGTGAGGTCCGGCAACAACAAGCTGCAGTGGTCAAACAAGTCGGTGTAGGGGCGGAACACGTCGAACAAGCCGTTGTACTTGACGGGCTTCAAGGCGACAAAGTTGACAAAGAAAAACACCAACTCGAGCCCCAACTCGATAAAGTTCAACGAGATGGTCCCCGACAAGTTCTCTCTCAACTCGTCGTTGTAGTCGAGGGTGGTGGCGCCGATGCGGTCGGTGAACGCGAGCGCGCGGGCGTAGCCCTGCTCCCACCAGTCGATGACCGGGTCGATGAGTTTGGCCTTGACGTCGATGGGCGGGCCGCGGTACTCGGCGTCGTCGTCAGCGTCGTCGTCAGCGGCATCGTCGTCTTCAGCGGCCTCCGCGGCCTTCTCCTCCTCGGTGTCGTCGGCGTCGCCCACCACGACCGACTCCTCGGCCAAGGTGGCGGCGTCGTCGTCGATATCGAGCGAGGCCTCGACCAATTTGGCGGCGTCTTCGCCCGCCTCCGCGATAAACGCCTCGAATTTCTCCACGAGCGTCTTCTTGGTGTCCTTGTGGAGCACGGCGAGCCCGACGCGCTGGCCGGCCGCCAACAATTCGGCTTTCTTGAACTTGGTGAGGTCCATGTGAGTAGTTGTTGTGTTTGTTTTGCTGAGGCTGCCGCATTAGGCCGGCCGCGCGCACGACCTGTCAACTGTTGATAAACATCCAAATCGGGCATCGCACTTTATGAACCCACTCAGGCTGCTCCGACGGCTCTCGCTGGCCCCCGTGCTCCGCCAGCGCCCGCGCGTCAACCAGTTCGGCATCCAGTACCTCCTGGACGGCCTCCACCGCAAGGTGTTTCCGCAAACGCCGCCGGATTCCTTCGAATCGCCCCAAAATCCCCATCTCGTGGACGTTGCTCGGGCCCATCTCCGCCACCACGGCCTCTTGGGCAAGAAGACCCAGCTCTCGGACCCCATCGACATACAGGGCTTCCCTCCGCTCGAGGGCCGCTCGCTCGGCGAGCATTTCCACCGCTTGGGCGCCGCCGCCAGCGAGCCGTACTTGGGGCTCGCCCAGTCGTTGCTCGACCCCGCCACCGTCTTGCCGCCGCGGCCGCCGCAGTGGGTGTTCCGCCCGGGCTGGCACCGCTACTCCCCGGGGCGCGACCCCGAGCCGGTGCCGTTCCCGCCGGACCTGGCGCTCGTGTTCGACGTCGAGGTGCTCTACAAGCTCTCGCCGTTCCCCACGCTCTGCACCGCCGTCTCGCAGGACGCCTGGTACGGCTGGGTGCTGCCGTTCCTCACGAGCCACGCCACCAACCGCCGCTACGCCGACTACGAGTGGCTCATTCCCTTCAACACCCAGAAGGACCCCAAGCTCTTGGTCGGCTACAACGTCTCGTACGACCGTGCCCGCGTGCTCGAGGAGTACAGCGTGCGACAGAGCCAGGCGTTTTTCCTCGACGCCATGTCGCTCCACGTCGCCATCAGTGGCATCTGCTCGCAGCAGCGACCCACCTGGCAGAAGCATAAGAAGACGACCGCACTTGCGAACTCGGAGGACGACGCCAGCGATGTGCTACCGCACGCCGCGGAGTCTCGCGACGGGCTCCAGGAAGTGCTCGACGACCCGTGGCTCGACAAGGGCGCCCCCAACTCGTTGGCCAACGTCGCCGAGTTCCACTGCGGCATCAAGATGGACAAGTCGGCCCGCGACGCCTTCGCCACCCTCGACCCCATGGACATCGTGTCTCAGTTCAATCATTTAATGGATTATTGCGCTGACGACGTCCTGGCCACATTCGAGGTCGCAAGAAAACTTCTACCGCAGTTCAGGGACAAGGTATCGCACCCAGTGTCGTTCGCGGCCTTGCGCCACCTCGGCTCCTTGATCTTGCCCACCACAAAAAAATGGGAGTCCTACATAGACTCGGCCGAGCAGGTCTACCAGGAAAACCGGGACCAGGTCACCTCCATTCTCAAGCAGCGGGTCACCGAGCTCGTCCAGTACATCGACAAGAAGGACCCGGCCTTGACGCCGGACTTCGAGTCGGACCCGTGGTTGAGCCAGATGAACTGGACCATCAAAGAGCCCCGGCTCCGCAAAGACGGACAGCCCGTGGCCAAGCAGGCCTACCTCACGGGCTACCCCGAGTGGTACCGCGAGTTGTTCAAGACCGTCGTCGATGAGAACGGCGACAAGTCCAAGGAAATCAACATCACCGTCCGCACCAGGGCCACGCCATTGCTCCTCCGCTTGAAGTGGGAGGGGCACCCGCTCTACTGGACAGAGTCCAACGGCTGGTGCTTCAAGGTGCCGCACGACGAGCAGGTCATCGCCGACCTCGAGAGCAAGAACTACATCAGGGCCAAGTTGGACGAGCTGGATATCGACCTTCACTACCCGCATCTCAGAGACAACGGCAACAGCTTCGAGCTCTTCAAGGTGCCGCACCCCGAGGGCCCCAACCGCAGGTGCACGCTCATCATGTCGAAGTCGTACTCCAAATACTTTGACTCCAAAGTGTTGACGTCGGAGTACTCGTACGCACAGGAGATTCTCGACTTGAACTCCACCGCCTCGTACTGGATGGGCAACCGCGCGCGCATTCTCGACCAGTTCGTGGTGTACGCCGACCCCAAGAAGAGACCGTTTTTCCCTACCAAGAAGGAGAGCAAGGAACACCCCGAAATGGGCCTTATTATTCCGAAGTTGGTCACTATGGGAACCATCACCAGAAGGGCCACCGAGAACACTTGGTTGACCGCCTCGAACGCAAAGAAGAACAGAATTGGCTCGGAATTGAAGCTGTTGATAGAGGCGCCCAAAGGCTACGTTTTTGTGGGCGCCGACGTCGATTCCGAAGAGCTCTGGATCGCGGCGTTGATCGGCGACTCAGTGTTCAAGGTCCACGGCAGTACCGCCCTCGCGTGGATGACGCTAGAGGGCGATAAGGCCGAAAAGACCGACTTGCACTCGAAAACGGCCGAAATCTTGGGGATCTCCCGGGGCGACGCCAAGGTGTTCAACTACGGGCGAATCTACGGTGCGGGAGTCAAGTTCGCCACACGGCTTCTCAAGCAGTGCAATGCCAGTCTCAGCGATAAAGAGGCTGAAGAGATGGCCGTGGGCTTATATAAAGAGACCAAAGGCGAGACCGCCAACTCTAAACTATTCAAGCGACGACTATACCACGGGGGCACCGAGTCGATCTTGTTCAATGCGCTCGAGTCGATCGCACATCAGGACGACCCCCGAACGCCGGTTCTTCGAGCGTCTATCACCGATGCGCTCACGATGAGATATCTCAACAAGAACAACTACTTGACTTCCAGAACCAACTGGGCGATCCAGAGCTCTGGAGTCGACTACTTGCATCTCTTGATCATCTCAATGGACTATTTAATCCGGCGGTTCAACGTGGACGCCCGATTGATTATCACCGTTCACGACGAACTCCGGTTCATGGCCAAAGAAGAAGACAAATACAAGGTAGCACTCTTGTTGCAGATCAGTAATCTTTGGACCAGGGCCATGTTCTGCGAACAGTTAGGTATTAAAGAGCTACCCCAGTCGTGTGCATTTTTCTCCGAAGTGGACATCGATCACGTTCTTCGGAAGGAAGTGACACTCGACTGTGTAACGCCGTCTCAGTCAGAGCCAATACCTCCTGGTGAGTCATTGGACATACGGCAGTTGCTCGAGATTACCAACAACGGAGAGATGCTCCGACGACCGAGCGGTCCGAGTTCCGGTAACCGGAAAATTAAAAAAATCGAATACCTGGAGGAACCGCCGGTTATCTACAATTTAACGAAAGGAATGAGTAAAGACATGACAACCGCCAAAGCAAAGTTGGAGAATTCTGTGGGCAAGGAGGAATGGCGACAAAATATTCTACGATACAGTAAAGCCAAACGAGATAATGACTATAAGCCGCTAACGTCAACCCGTCAAACAGGACAGTCGGTCATAAAGGACTACAAACCTAATCGGAAAAAGCCACCTATTAACGTCCCTAAAGTGGTAAAGATGAAAGCAAAAGATTCATCAAGAACCCGAGATCTGATTAGGGCCGAATATGATATAATGTCGGAAGGAAAGGATTTGCTAACCAGGGAATTAGACCGGTTAGGGCCGCAAGGGGTTAATTCCAAGCGGCCGGAAATAAAACCCAAATCCCAGACGCTAATAACCGTTGAAAACCCGAAAACAATAACCGAAGTCAAGATTAAACCTCTACGACATGGCCAAAACGGGTCAAAATTAAAGGTAGTGGAAAATACCTCACCTCGGTTTCCGTTAATCAAACCGGCCAAAAATTTCGAGCCGACATTAAAGTTTGAGACCGGATGGGTTCGACGACCGGCCCCAAATGTTCGACAACCACCCAAACGTCTTTGATAACGAATCACGGACATGACATTTCCCTTAAGCCATTTCGTTATTGAAAAATTAATGAAAAGCTTAAAACGACGTAAAGAGAAGCTTCCTACTTATGAAACAGCCTGATGTAGACGTCTGCTGACCAACTCCTCATAGTATATATTGCTCCAACTTTATAGGTTTGTAAAATAAGATGTATTATACTGTTGACAGCTGCCCGGTTTAGGCCATTTTGCTAACCTTTCTGAGCATCATATCCGCTTAAACTGGAAGAAAAACTGTGTACCTTTACCAAATAGGAAGGGTCATTTCCCAAAGAGGGTAAATCCGGCTAACTATGATAAGGGAATATTTTGTTTGTCAGCACCCACCGAGTAGGATCATCCCGGAACTTCGGAGCGAGTCCGGTGGGGTTGCCAGGTCAAGCCATGCCGCTTGTATATAAACGCCAGTGTATAGAATCTTACCAAGAAATGTATAGAACGTTTTTTAAATAATTATTGAGCATCACCAGCATTTTCCAAATAGGCTAGCCAGGACATTTAATTGCTCCCCTCCAAAATTCGGCCGTTAGCATTAGACGGTGTCTCTGTTGTAGTTACCACCACAGTATAAGCTTTGTCTATTATCGATTTCTACCATTTAGGTTCCCATCAGTTCCGAGGGAATTGAGGTGCACTACCCAAAGATCATAAAATATTTTCACTTTTGTGTCGAAAATGGCTGTTTCTTTTTGTGTTGAAATTGGAATTTTGTATAAAAACCCCGAATCCCTCGAAACCGCTATTTCCATTAAAACTTTTTTTCACTAAAATGCTTCCAGCTGGTGTTATTCTTGTTTTTGTCTTGCTCTTCTTAGCAGGTTGCGCCATTGCTGGTGTCCTTGTCAACAATTTCTTGAAGAAGAAAAAGTCGAACCAAAGATTTTAAGCCAATTAGTCCGGAATGTCAATCGTTGTTTATAAAAGTCGTTGAAACATGGTTGTTGAATAGAGAACACCAATCCTAATATGCTGAACTACAAGATAAGATAATTTGGTGTTCAAATTGACATTTAGAGGCCTAATTTCCGTGATAAGATTTTTCACTATGCTTAAGTGAAGACAAACCGATTCTAGTGCAAAGGTTTTATCAGGGGGATTATGCTAATACTTGATCATTAATGTTTCAACGGCTTAAACTAATGATGACATTCCACAATAAATATTATTGTCTAGTGTGTTTATTTTTGTTTTCTAATTGTTGATCTTGGGAATAATGGGAATGGATTAGTTAGTATTATATGTTTAATATAAAATCCAAAAAATCGTCGCTTGTAGGGTGCCTTGTATCGAACTCCGGCCCATGGGGTGCTAAATTGTGTCAAAATGACAGGTGAATTTATTGTTGACTCAACGGTCCCACCGAACCGAAACTTCTCATCTTTTATTGGCGCCTTTCCGTCCCAATATTGAGTTTAACTTTTTACTTTAGTGCCTCTAACTGTTATTGCTACTAATCACAACATATTTACTTAACACTATCCGAATTTTCTTTCACTAGCTTTTTATTGGATGCTTGAACTCGACGATTTTTTCATTTTTTTTTTAAGGTTACGTCATTTCCAATAAAGTAAACTTATTGCGAGCGGCTGCCCGTTCTCCGTTAATTATTTTCTAAACCCCTCCTGTGGGTTTGAGATCTTCGTCGTACTCTTCCATAGTGAACGCCTGCACTAGCGCTGCCACCGCGATTCCCGCTAAAACGAACCATGTAAAACTTCCAAACCCGATTTTATCGAAAAACGACATTAATATGCCCCATAGCACCGGTGCCACAAACCTGGCAAATGCATTGGAACTCAATGCCGTAGCATTCACAAGCGCTCTGCTCTTGGCGGGTGCTGCTCTATGGACGAGAAGCATCACCTGGGGAAAAGCAATTCCGGATGCAAGTTGGTAAATTGCGGCGTTAGCATAAAGGAGATATTTGGTCAACCCCTCGGGGATCTTGGCGTTGTAGGAGTGCAAAGTAAAGATGTAGAATGGCAAGATGGTGTATGCGATCGGGAATATCAGGGTAGCAAATCGGTAGTTATTGATTCCTTTGAACAGGCGATCCAAGATTGGGTATACAAACACCACCACACATACCCCACACATTCCTGCAGTCGAAATAATTGTGCCGATGGTATCAGAGCTGTAGCCAAATCCGCCCTGGATTCTGAACGGGAACTTCAATTTATCGGGTTTATTTTCACCTGCAAGGAAGACTGGGAAAAATTCACTGTAGACGATGGTGTGACATGCAAGTAGAAAATTGGCCGAAATCGTCTTGACCACGCCAGGCGTGAATGCTTCTTTTGTATTATTAGTTTCTTCGGTTTCGTCTTCCGTGAATATCGAAATACCTGACATCCGGGACAATGTGGTTGTCAAATTCGGTTTGATGTCGGGCTTCGAGGAGTATCTTCTGACCACAGCGTCCGACATTCTCCTGGTCATGGGACCCACGTATTCGGTGGTGTTCAGAGAATTGATGGACACATCGTCGTCATCGACCGCAGAGTATGGGGTTACCTCGGAGTCGGAGACATCAATGAGCGGCGCCTCTTCAGAGGGAGGGGCTGGTTCTTCAATCTGAGCCCTTCTGGCGGAGCGCTTCTTATTCCATGGTCTAACAGGAGTCTCGTATCCTAAGCGGTTGAGAATCCAGTCTCCTATTTCCAAGCCGACGTCTTTTCTTCTTTTGACTCTGGGGTGGGTTTCCTCGAGAAACAAGAACCCGCCAACCACACTGACCCCTAAGAAAATGGCCACAACAACGTTGGAGAGAGCGTAGGGGTACTTGTCTAAAAATTTGTCGTAGGAGTCAGCGAGCCCGTCTGAATTATATTCTTTTGGGCGGGTGAAGTACTTGCAGCCGCCGATCAACGGTCCAATAATACTGCCGAAGTTCCAGAGCAATGGTAGCGTAGAAAAGGCGATGGCCTGGTGCTTTCTTTCGGTGACCAATTCGCCCAAGAGCGTTCTCATCACTGCAATATTACCATTAACGGCCCCCATGGCACTTCTCGCTGCGAGGGCCACATAGAAGTTGGGAGCAAAGCCAAACACCAACATACTAATTGATGTTCCTATAAGGCCAATAATTAACACATTTTTTCGACCGATCCTGTCACTGACCTGGCCCCAGTAAACACTAAATAAGAACTGGGTAAATGCAAAAGAAGCTGATAGCACACCGGCGTAGCCGGAAATCGATGCTTCGTCTTTGGCCACATGGAAATCTCTGATCATAAAATAAACATAGGGAAAAAGGGAAGTGAATGCTAACGGTTCTGAAAACCTCATGATGCTGACAATAAAGATTTGCCAGTACGGAAATCCTCTCATCTCTTGTCGGAAGGAGCTTTTCATCTTGGCCTGTGGGTTCAACTGATGGAAATATATACAACAACCTAAACCTATGACTAATTTCAAGGCTTATAAAGATTAAGTATATTTGTCGATCTGGTATATAAGATATACGTCAAGATTATATACCGGATTTTACACAGTTTTGATGCACCGCGTTCCACATGATTTAACGGTGTATGCACAGATTTTCCTGTTGGGGACTTCTTTTGCAGAAGACCAAAAATTTCATGCACAAGTACGATGGAGTGCATTAATCTGCCTGGCTTTGTAGACCGTTGAGAAGCAAGCAGCAGCTTCCAGTATATTTTCAGTATATAGTAGGGACCCTTGTCAATGCATGCAGCCAACCGTTGGCTTATATTCAACCGTAATCACCTGTAAATTATTCGATCGAGCAAATCGCTTGGCCAGATCCATTAAAGTTGGTATTTATTGGTGATGTCATATGTAAAATATACAGTTAGTCCTCGTAGTCTTTCATGGTAAATGACTGAATAAACCCACCGAGTGAGATCAAAGAGATGATCCACCAGCCAAGCCAGGCAATTTCATGCTTGCTGCCCAAACTCATAAGATATCCGAACACAATGGGCCCGATGAACCTCGCTAACGCAAGCATGCTCAAGGTGACGCTGTTGACGTACGCCCTATGCTCGCGGGCAGCGGCTCTGTGGTTGAGCACCACCACTTGAGGCATACCTGTGGCGGATGCGAGGGTCTTCACAGAAGTCATGAAGTAGAGTATGAACTTGGTGACCCCGGGAGGAATACTCAGATTGTATTGGTTGATAGTGAAGATGGAGAGTGGAACCAAGAAGTAGACCAAAGGAAAAATGCTTAGAGAGAACCTAAAACCGTTGATAGTGCTGTAGGTTCGATCAATATATGGGAACACTATCAAGATAATAAGCATGCCAACGATTCCAGTACTGGAGAATAATCTTCCAATAGTAGAAGCTTCGAGCCCAAACCCACCGCCAATCCGGAACGGAAACTTGAGCGTGTCGGTGTTGACAGGAGTGGCTAGGAAAACTGGTAAGAACTCGGCGTATGTGATGCTGTGTAGAGATATGATGCAATTGGCTATGATCACAGACACAACCTGAGGCGTGAACGGAGAGCCGCTCTTGATGCTCTCTGGCTTCTGCGGGCCCTCTTCGCTGGCAATCGTCAGCGAGTCTTGATCTTCCTCTTGCACCAATAGTTCCTCCTCCCTTTCTACTTGAGGGTGAGTAGGAACAGACTGGTGCTGGTGAGGGTGTTTGCGGCCTTCGGATAGCAATGGAGTGAGTTCAGACTGCTTTTGGTGCCATGGTCGAGGACTGGTCTCGAAACCAAGGCTGTTCAAAAGAAGATCGCCTATGTCAATACCAAAATCCCGTCTGTCTTTGAAAGTTTCGTGGGTCTCTTCCAAGAACAAGAACCCCACCACCATGCTGAACCACAAGAAACAGCACACGACAATATTCGACAAGGCATACGGATATTTGGTGATAAACTCTTCATAGTAGTTCGACGCAGAGTACCCCTCTGTCCGAGGACGAGTAAACCAGCTCGAGCCTCCGATCAAGGGACCTATCACGCTGCCGACGTTGAACAATAAAGGGAACGTAGAAAACGCAACTGCCTGGTGTTTTCTCTCGGTGACAATTTCACCTACAGCGGTTCTTAGCACCGCTATATTTCCGTTCAATGCCCCGCATAGACTTCTTGCGAACAACGCCATGTAGTAGTTCTTGCTAAACCCGAAGGTGATCAACCGAAGTCCCAAATAATCCGAAGATAAGAATGGGTTTTCGTCCGATCTTGTTGCTGAGCTTTCCCCATCTGACACAGAATAGAAACTGGCAGAATGCAAACGACGAGGCTAGATAACCACTATACTTGGAAATATCTTTGTCATCTTCGGCGATATGAAAATCTCTAATCATGAAATATAAGTACGGAAACAAGGATGTGAATGCTAAAGGCTCGGAGAACCGGATCAAACTTATCACCACCATCTGTTTGACGGGAAACCCGCTCATCTGTTCTCTGAAGGTGACCATCGCTGAACAAGAAGCCAAATGCCGAAGAAACCTTGTGAATAAAACTGTGGAAAACGTCCGTGCGGCTCATGTGGCCTTGACAGCAAAGATACAGGAACAGATTAGGGCTTAACGTACGTGGGGTTATTGTTCCCCTTGTTTTTGCGGGTTTCCTGTTCTCGCAACACGAGTAGAACACATATCATCATGAGTCCATTTTCACTGACCGGGGCGTAATCGAATATTTTTATTGTTCCGTTTCTGGCAAACTTTGTTTTGGGAATCTTTTCGTGGGCTTCGTCTATGAAAAAGCCAAACGGGGTATTCAACGATAAGCTTGACTCCGCCAAGTTTTTGTTGACGTAGGTCTTATTGTTTGCAACTAAATTAGAAACAAGGGAATTAGACTGGGGTAACGTTACCTTGACGTTTCTGCCACACAACTCAGATTGCGGGTCGTAATGGACCTCGACACCGTCGCTGAGACTGTTGTAGTTGTTGTTGAGGACGAAAACCTTGATGAGGCCGTTTCCGAAAGTCGATGTTGTGCCAGTAGTGCCCACGATCCGGAATTTAGTGTTTTCCCAAAAACAGTCAACACAAGGTTTTAACTCATTATTGAGGAGTACCACCACTTTGCGTTCCCCATCCGTATTGAAAATCAAAATATAGCAGGTGAGATTTCTGGCTAAGGATTTAAAGTATATCTTGCAGTATTCGAGTTTTTCGCCGGACTTCGTGAACCGGTTGATGATGAGAAAAGGCGAATTGTATTTGAAATAGCTCATGAGCGACGACGACGTCTGCAACAACGGCGGCTCCGACTTGTCCTTGATGAATTTCTGAACGCAAGCAACACATTTGAACACCGAAACATTGTTGTGTAAAAAAGACGAAACTAAGGGTAGAGAAACAAGAGAAAGATCGGAAACCGGGTGGCCAAAAATGGCGTTGGTTACCGTTTCGTTGGACCCAAACGTCACCAACGACACCGAGTCGGCGGAGTCGTTGATTAGGGTAGTGTTGGAGTCTAATCGTGATAAATCCATGAAGATGCGATGAGCAGTGCGAGCTGCAAATAGCTGGATTTAGTAATAAACGAAAATCCGGCTTACAGGATGGTGGAGAACTTACTGTGTTAGGAAGTGGTTGACGCCAGTCAAAACCGAAATATGGAATAAAACCTGTAACCTAACTGGGGGGCATTTCCCGTTAATAGGGGTATTATTTTTTCCATTAGTCCTTTCTCCCCACAGGGAATATTTCGCTGTCGCGTAATCGACCACCCAAACTGTCTAGTTGCCCGCCGCATTCATGGTGCGACCTTCTGTCTGCGCGGTAGTATTTTATTGCTCCAACTAAATCGTCAGTGGGGTACAGATTTTTGCGGGGTCCGGAGTAATGTTTTATATATAGTGGATTTTGGTCCCACCTTCCAACCGCCATGGCTACGCAAAAAAAATATGTGTGTGCCTTTTGCGCTAGAGCCTTCACCAGACTGGAGCACAAACAGAGGCATGAGAGGTCTCATACTAATGAAAAGCCATTTCACTGTCTTCACTGTACTTCGGCCTTTGTAAGAAGAGATTTGTTACAGCGACATTGTAGAACCGTCCACAATATCTTCTTGAGTTCCAACAACTTCCCCACCCCGAAGTCCCTGAAAGTGCAGACCATCAACGACGAAAAACTGGATTCTTCAACCGCCAATAACAATGAGTTAATTAATATTTTATCCATTCTGAAAAAACTCTACGGCCTCCTCAAGCAGTATGACATGGACATTGAAAAATTCTCCGAGGCCGAGATCAACGATTACTTCTTGATTGGGTTCATCAGGTTGAACAACAACCAGTCGTTTCCGGTGGTGAAGACGTTGTTGAAAAATCTTTTGAACTACTTGAACTCCCACTTGAACGGCGACCTCAACGAGTTCAAAGTGTGTCTTATTTATTGTCTCTTGTCGGTGGGCTACGCCATGAACGGCCAGCACGAGACCAGCCTCGAGTTTTTCCATAAAAGCTGGAACTTGCTTATAATGAAATTGATTCCCAACAACGACAACAACCTCATCAACCAGATTGAGATTCTAAGCAACTTGTTTGTGTTGAGCTTTGTGTACTTCAACTACAAGTTCGACCGCTTTGACGAGCCGGGCTACAAGGCGTCGCCCATAAATTGTGACTTGATTCTCAACTACCTCAACGACATCAGCTTTATAATCTTGTCCAACTTGATGCAGAACGACGAGGACCAGGACTCCATTCTCCTCAACAGCAACATGAAGATGTTCTGGTCCATATATATATTCTTGTCCAACTACTTCATCTACAAGATCCCGCCAAAATTCTACAAGTTGTTCCTCGACAAGGAGGTCAACGACGGCAAGGACTTGAAGACCATCGTGTCCGACTTGTCCAAGTCGATTGTGTTGATCGAGTCGGACTTTCTCAAGGAAATTATCATCTGCACCTTGGCCAACGAGTTGAACTACTTGACCAACTTCAATAAGTTGTTGGTGTGTGACTCCAAGAACTCTTTGCACAACTCTATCATCTTGGTCAACAAGTCTGTGATCAACTTGAAGCTGGCCAACCCCATCTTTGAGATCATGAAAAAGAAGCTCGTGGTTAACAGCCCAGTGAAATTCAACGATCTATTGAACTACTACTTATTCGTGCCACAGCAAACTTACGACTGGAATTTGTTGATCATCTCGTTGAAGGAGTTCAACTTCAACTTCAACTTGAACGTCAACTTCAATTTCAACACCTTTATTTCTAACAATATGGTGACGGACCCTATAACGTTTTCGAACAACTTGCTTCCGTTGTTCAACTCCACCAACAACGAGATCAACAACAACTTGGGCATCGTGGGGTTCCCCATCATCTTCAACCACAAGTTCCTCAACAAGAGCTTCGAGTTGTTTGACTTTGACAACTTGTCAAACTTCAACAGGCCCAACTTGATCTACTTGATCACCGAAGCGTACCTCACCATCCTCAAGATCTTGATCAACTTGTACAAGAACGACGCCTTGATCAACAACTACATCCTCCAATGCTTGTTGTACTTGTTGAACGGACAAAGTCTCGACTTCCGAATCAACGACATGCACTGGTACTTGGACATGTTCCGGACGTTGGAGGGCATCTTCAACGGGTGGCTCCAGTTCTTGAACCAGGACCCCACGTTCCTCGTGGACTTTAGAATGAACTTGACGAATTTTTTGAACAACTACATCAACACCGTCTTCTTAGAAGAGACGTCTCAAGGCAAAAGAATGTCGATCGCTTCCGCCTCGAGCACTTCTAGAGCCAACTCTATCTCCAACATCTCGCCTCTCAGCGCTCCATTAGGCTCGCAAGCCGGTTTTGCTCCTAATGGGTTGGTCCCAGTCAGCTCGGTGCCCATGACCAAGTCGTCGTCCGGGCTGATTTCGTCCATGACTGTAAATAGCTACCCTACGTTCACAAAGAACTTCACCACGGCGCCCGCGGCCGGGGCGTCGGTGGGCGCCGACCCCAAGGGCATGAAGGAGTTGATGCTCCCGCCCATCCTCTCGCCTCTCAACTTGAACAAGGGCAACCTCAAACCCATGGTGCCCAACTTGCAGTAACGATTCTACGCTTGTATTACTACATAATATACATATCTCACTGGTTGCTTACCGAACGTACCCAAATATCTCCCGTTTCGTGTTCTCTCCATAATCTGCTCAAGGTAATCCCCAAGGTGTACTTCTTCTTGGAGATCTCGTCGATCTTGACGTGGAGCTTGTCGATGGCCCGCGTGATCTTGTTCCGCGTGTGGTAGTCGATGTCGACGTTGTTGGGCGGCAACAAGTCCTGCAAAAAATTGATTTCCTTGTTGATCTTGTCGATCTTCGACACGTACAGGTCGTACTTCTGCTGCATGGCCCGCACCTGCTTGGTGCCGTCGTCGGCGGTTTTGTTAACCGCAAATTCCGCGGAGTCTGGGCTAATCGGCTCGTGGCTCACCTTCCGGACCTTAAATTTGACGGGTTTTCGCTTGGGCACCACGAGCGGAATGTTCTCCTTCTCCGGGGCCGCGTCGTGTTCCAACGACAGGAGCGAGGCCGTGCTGGCGGCCCGCTCTAACGCTTCATTTACCTTCAAGTCCATGGTGTTGTTAGCGCGAATTCCAGGGTTTAAGGTTTGAAGGATTCGCCGATGCCGTGGTACCAGAGTCCGATTTGCGTGCGCTACGTCCGCGGCGACGAGTCGCACGCCACGCTGGGCGTGCTGTTGCAGTTCCGCGAGTCGCTGCGGACGCTCCTTCACTACGTTTTGACGGTTTCCGTGCTCTCGGAAGCGTCTTTGCAGGGCTACACCACGTACGTCACGGGCGACGACCTCGTGGACCGCTCCGCAGACTCCGTGCAGTGGTACGAGGCGGCCGTCGACTTCCGCGCGCCGGTGTGCGACCATCCGGAGGTGAAAAAGTTCATTCTGTTTTTCGCCAGCAGCGGCTTCAGCGTCTTGCCGACCGATTTGGTCACCTGCGACGTCAACGACATCGCCGTCGTGGGCTTGCGGTGCGACCTCCCGCTCGTGCACAAGGAGATCCGCTTCGTAGCCACCGACCGCCCGCAGCCCGTAGAAATTGTGTCGTTTCCGTTCAACTTCACCAACCCCATTCTCTTCTCGCGGTTCGTGTCGGAGGGGCATCTCAACTACACGCTCAAGGACGCGGGCGGCGTCTTGGGCTATCTCTCGGACATCAAGTTCGTCGAGAACATGGAGGGCGGGCTCTGCAACGGCAAAAACGGGTCCTTGGGGCTCCTCATGGGACACTTCCGCAAGTTCAACGGCGACGGCGACCTCATGTTCGTCTTGCTGTGGGCGCTCATCTGGAAGCTTCTCCACAAGAAGTTCCCCAACAACTCGCTCATCGACGCCAAACTCACGTTGAACAAGTTGTCTGGGACCGAGTCCGAGACCAGCGTGTTGCCGATCCTCCTCTCGTCGAACTACCGCCAGAACTGGGGCTCCTGTGTGGTGTTCAACAACGAATACTTGATCACCAATAACCACGTAGTCAAGCCGTATCTTGCCAACAACAAGACCCACTGCTACATATACTTGCATCACGAGATCATCGAGTTGGGCCCGGACGACGCCGTGTCGACGCCGTTCGCCGAAATCGATCTCTCCTTCATCAAGCTCTCGTTGCCCAACCAGTTCAAGCTCCAGAGCTGCCCCTACAGCAGGCCTGCAGATTTCACCACCGCCTACGAAACTGGCGACCCCGTGAAAACCGTCGGGTACGGTTTGTTTTTCAACAGGGACATCTTGCAGCCGTTGGAGTGCCACGGCCGGATTCTGGCCAAGTCTTCCATCACATACGGCTTTCAGAGCATTCCGTCCATCATCATCACGTCTGCGTCGTGCTGGAACGGGTCCTCAGGCGGCGCGTTGATGAAGGACGACAGCGTGGTGGGCATTATCTGTTCGAACGCCGAGGTCAAGCTTCCCAACATCAACAATAACAAGCAGGAATCGGAAAAACTCTCCAACTTCTGCTTCGTTCTCCCCGTGGAGATCATCATGAAGTGCTTCGACGTCGTGCACTCCAACAACACCAAGTTCGGCGTGGCGCAGAAGTTCGTCGACTTGTGGACGTTGCGGAGCACCCACACCGATAAGCTTGTAGTGCAGCCCAAGTTGTAGACAATAATATATTACACTAAACTACACTAATTAACATTACCGTTGGCCTTCTGCTCCACTGCCTGCGCAATAGTGTTGGCCACGTTTGCTTCATCCATCGAGGGCATCGACGATGAATCGCCATTATTAGGGCCGTCAAACCGACTCACTTCTAGCAACGACGAGTAGAGCCCCGTCAACTCGAGCAATTCCGTCACCGAGTCCGAGCGGAGGTCGTAGATGAGCTGCTGGAACGAGTGCGACTTGATGACGTTGATCGAGAGCTTGTTCTCCGTTAGAAATTTCAACAAGTGCCGGTGAAACTTCATTGATGTGTATGGAGAGTTGTCGAAATCCGTCAGCAAGAACCGCCGGTTGTTGGAGTTCAAGTTGTAGTTGACCGGCTCGCCTGCAGGCCGCTTCTTCTTCTTCTCAGCCGGCGCTTCGGGAGATTGCGGCTGGGTGGTGGTCAAAGATGGCGGGTTGGGCGAATTGGTGGTATTAGAGTTGCCATTAAAATGGCTGGTGTAGCCCAAGGGCACGCCGTTGGGCGCGTACGTGATGCCGTTGCCGTCTATAGGAATGGGCCGGGTGTTGTTGATGGAATCTTTGCTGAGCTTGTGAGTTTTCAAGTGTTCACTGAGCTTCTTGGGCGAACCTTTATCGCTGGCCAACCGAGTGATTATTTTGCCGCAGTAGTCGCACGCCGCTATGTTGGGATCCTGCGAGTCCTGGACGAACCACGTCCACACCCAGGACTTCTTTTTAGCGCCAAATTTCTGCCCAGGTCGGTTTCGTCTTTCTCGTTTTTGGGTCTTGTCCTCGGAAATCTGCCCGTTTACCGCCAGCACCGGCGTGGGCTGGTTCACGGAACTCATTCCGGATTGTTGTTGTTGATGATTTGGTGCTGCCACGGCATTATGGTGGTTTTGGCCGCCGATTTGGTGGTTCCGGTTGATCAATTGGGCCTCTTTCGGCTGCCCGAGAATCCCGGCTATCCCCGAGTGGTTCCTCTGGGGCATCTGGTTCTGGTTGTACGACGGGAACGTCAACGGGTTGTTGGAGTAGTACGACATCTGGCGGTGGTGGCTTTCTGGTCAGGGAAGCTCGCAAACTCCGGGAAAAAAATATATGTGCTTCTTTGTGGGCCGCTGCGTGTAGCTGCTGTGTTCTGACAGCGTGGGGACTGGCGTATTCTGGTGTAGCGGCGTTGAAACAACAAACTGGGAATTTCGGGTGTGAACCGGGGGTAAATGGGTGCGGACATATTCCGGTCACGTGCATGTGTCATTTTAGTAGCCCGGTTTTAGAGTCCGGCGGTGGCCCCAGAGCGCCGCTGCTGTGGGAGGAGATGGTTTAGCATGCTTAGTAGACGGTGGGCGCTTGGCGCAATTTTACGCCCAAAAGTGGGACTTTTGTTGCAGGCGGTTTGGTGTGGTTCGCAACATCCGACCTGACCGTTCCACCACTGCCGGCCCAAATAAACAATAAAACTAAAAGTCCGGTATGGCCGTTTCAAGTAATAGCCAGAATGAAATGACATACTGATAGCGGCATACGATTGCGCTTGCGTGGTTATGGCGTGAAACTTAGACGGGAGCAACCGGAACGTTGGCGACGGAATTAGCGAACGAACCAATTATTTGACGCCGCCGGCTGCTGCACGTCTGAATCTCATCGCTATGTCTATGGATTGCATGGCTAGATACCTCTACCCACATAATAGCAGGTGAGATGAATTTTGCCCTGTTGGGCCATGAAATGCCCCGATTGGGCGTTTTGGCACGCGCACGCCGTTTTTGCAACCAGCCACCAGTCCAAAGAAGTAACAACCAGTAAAGATGCGGGCAGTAACTGCTTGTTCGGTAAGGGGCACCAGCATTATTTGGGTGATGTGACGCCCGATCTTAAAACGGTCTCGTCTAAGTAAGTTATAAAATGATTGCAAAAATTCCTGGTAGTCATATTTTTCGAATCCCAACCAGACACAGCTAATTAAGATATCCCGTCTCCAACAAAGATCCAAATCTACACTCCTTTACTCTCTCTAACTACAGTCACTCTCTTTCTTTCCAACTAAGTCACTCTTTTATCACTTATTGAAATGCAATTATCTAGTTTTATGTACCCGATTATCTCGTTGATGTTGGCAGTTCCTGCTGCCGGTGCCCCCACTGACAAGGCCAAGCGTGGAGTGGTTATCAAGAAATTGACCACCACTGTGCAGAGAAAAGTTACTGACACCCAGCTCGCTGATGCTCCTACTTCTACTTTGACCAACACCTTGATCAACACTTCGACCCAGACTGTCACTCGGTACACCGCCACCGTCACCTCGGTCGTGTTTGGAAAGCCTGTTACTTTCACCTCCATTGGCTCGGTTCCTACTACTAGCGCAACCACCAAGGAAGAAACCACCCAGGAAAAACCACAACCGACCGAAAACGGTGCGGGCGCCAAGCCAGCAACGACCAGTTCCAGCTCAAGTTCAAGTTCAAGTTCTAGTTCGAGCTCGAGCTCCACCTCAGCAACTCCCTCTCCCACCCAAACCACTACTAAACCTACAGCCGCACCGGAGCCAGAAACTTCCAACGACGGGCCCACATTGACTGATATTGCCAATATCCCCTCTTCTACAGGCTCCTGGATAATAGACAACGTGACCACTTCTAAATCGGACGGGGTGTGTATTGTCGACTACGACTACTACGGCACCGACGAAATAGAAACCACCACCAACTTTTCCACCGTTTATGTCACCGTCACCAGAGCCTGATTTGGATCTTTGTTTGTATAGTTAATGTATGAAATAGCAGACACATGTAATTACTGTGCTGGCGGCCCTGGCTCAGCTCAGCTCTGGCTGCAGTTCATTAGGGCTACTGCCCTAATGAGGTCCACGACATCCACGTGACGCGCGACGCCGTTTGGCCCACAAAAGTTTTCACTTTCAAATTTCTCATTTTTTATTAACTACTACAAGTCATAATGGGTATGTCACCAAAACACCAAAACCAGCGCAAAGTGGCTGGGACTTCGGCGGAGCCTGCGTACGTGGCGTATCTGTGGATCGCCCCAGCAACAGGTCGTGAAGGCCGGCAGTTTGTCGAGCAGACGTCCGAGCACCGCCAGTGAAAAATTATTCAACCCGATACTAACTCCAGTTAACATTCCAAAAACTAGAAAGACTTACTGTAAGGGTAAGGAATGCCGCAAGCACACCCAGCACAAGGTCACCCAATACAAAGCTGGTAAGGCTTCCTTGTACGCTCAAGGTAAGAGAAGATATGACCGTAAGCAGAGCGGTTACGGTGGTCAAACCAAGCAAATTTTCAGAAAGAAAGCTAAGACCACCAAGAAGGTTGTGTTGAGATTGGAATGTGTCAACTGTAAGACCAAGCTCCAATTGCCATTGAAGAGATGTAAGCACTTTGAATTGGGTGGTAACAAGAAACAAAAGGGTCAAGCTTTACAATTTTAAGTTTATCATGTATAATCAACATATAATACGACACGTCGGCCTGAGAGTGTAGAGATGGGACGAGAGAATGGAGAGTAGTCAAATGGAAAAAGTTAATCAAAACGAGAATGGTCAAAATGAGAGAAATTCAAGATGAGAGACAAGAGGATAAGCGCCGTCGACAGAAAGACGCCGAGCCACGTCCAGATCTCGACGCGGTCGGGCCTCGACAGTGGTCGATCTCTACTGGGGCGATCTGCAGCACTCGTAACATCTACTCAACCTACCGTAACACTACTCTAAAATTCACTTAAAATCCACTTAAAATTTACTTAAAATCTGCTTAAAATTCACTTAAAATTCACTTAAAATCTACCTAACTTCTGCTTAGCGTCTACCGGTCCTCGTCTACGGGCCCATCTACACTGCACTGACGCCAAACGGGCGAGGGTGCACCAGCCAATTCCAGCCTCGCAACTACACGAGAATCAAATCGCGAATCGACTGAATAAACATGAACGAGCAGGAGAAACAGCAGATGATGTACTTGCAGCTGCTCCAGCAGCAGAGCATGGCCCGCAACGGGTACCAGGGCGCGGTGCCCGGTGGCCAGTTTTCGCAGTTCGGGGCCGCCCAAAACCACCCATTTAACCCCGGAGACGAACACGACATGGACGCCAGCTACATGGACGAAGACACGTATCAGACGTCGCCGACGTTTGCGACGCAGCACCGGTTCCAGGCGCCCGGCGTCAACGAGAGCATCGACTCGCACAACTCGCTCGTGTTCAAGCCGCCCACCTTCACCCAGTTGAACAACCAGAGTAACAGCAATTTGAGCGACATCAGCCAGCATTCGGGCAACTCGGTGGTGGGGTCGAGCGCCAACTTGGCGGCGCCGCACGCCAACGGCTCGCCCACCCGCAACAGCCCCATCCAGCTCCAGTACAACGAGGTGTCGGTGCCGCCGCAGCCCCACAAGGTGCAGTTGCCCGAGGCGCCCATGGAGGAGCCCAAGGCCAACTACGTGTACTTCAACCGGCAGCCCAACCTCCTCAGCAAGATCACCCAGGACAAGTCGCTGTCGATCAAGTTGAAACTCGAAAACTACTACCAGATGTCCATCAGCCACGCCATCGAGCGCAACCAGCGGCGCTTGGACCTCGAGCACAAGCTCATGATCCAGGAGGCCGGGTCCTCGGAGGAGCGCAAGAACAGACAGCTCCAGAACTTGGGCAAGAAGGAATCGCAGTTCTTGCGGTTGCGCCGAACCAAGTTGTCGCTCGAGGACTTCCACACCGTCAAGGTCATCGGAAAGGGCGCGTTCGGCGAGGTCCGCTTGGTGCAGAAGAAGGACACCGGCAAGATCTACGCCATGAAGACCTTGCTCAAGAGCGAGATGTACAAGAAAGACCAGTTGGCCCACGTCAAGGCCGAAAGAGACGTGTTGGCCCGCTCCGACTCCCCCTGGGTGGTGTCGTTGTACTACTCGTTCCAGGACGCCCAGTATCTCTACTTGATCATGGAGTTTTTGCCGGGCGGCGATCTCATGACCATGTTGATCAGATGGCACATTTTCACCGAGGACATCACCCGGTTCTACATGGCCGAGTGTGTGCTCGCCATCGAGGCCATCCACAAGTTGGGCTTCATCCACAGAGACATCAAACCCGACAACATCTTGATCGACATCCACGGCCACATCAAGCTCAGTGACTTTGGGTTGTCGACCGGGTTCCACAAGACCCACGACTCTAACTACTACAAAAAGCTCTTGGAGAAGGAGCCCACGGCCGCCAAGGCCGGCAACAGAAACTCCATGATGGTCGACGCCATCCATTTGACCATGTCCAACAGACAGCAAATGCAGACCTGGAGGAAAAGTAGAAGACTCATGGCATACAGTACGGTGGGTACCCCCGACTACATTGCGCCTGAAATCTTCATTCACGAGGGATACGGCCAGGAGTGCGATTGGTGGTCGTTGGGCGCCATCATGTTCGAGTGTCTCGTTGGATGGCCGCCATTCTGCAGTGAAAACCCCCACGAGACCTACCGCAAGATCTTGAACTGGCAAGAAACTCTACAGATCCCCGACGACATCCACTTGTCGCCGGAAAGCGAGGACCTTATCCGGAAATTCTTGACCAACAGCGAAAACAGATTGGGCAGATACGGCGGCGCCGACGAAATCAAGCAGCATCCGTTCTTCCGCGGCGTCGACTGGGACACCATCCGCAAGGTGGATGCGCCATTCATCCCCAGATTGCGCTCGATCACTGATACAAGGTTCTTCCCTACGGACGAGCTCGAAAATGTGCCGGACTCGCCTGCCATGAGCAAAGCCATGGAGCAAAGAGACATGATTATGAAACAGGGCAACGGAAACATCAAAGAGGATTTGCCGTTCATTGGCTACACCTACTCCAGGTTTGACTATTTAACACGTAAGAACGCATTATAACAATATACATGACATTCAGTGGGGTTGTCAATTTAGCATCAGAGATAAGCACCTTATGTTTTTGCAGGTTAGCTATTTTTAAAGATCTCAGACCTTCCTGTTTACACTTCTTTATTCGGCTGTGTTCCTGTCCCTATTGTGGTGGCTTGATGCATATGCCGATATGACAGTTGCTAAAAATACCTGGATCCTGTGGGGCTATCATTATTTTTAACTGGTTTCTCTAAGTAGCGGCCGCTTCGTCAGCTTATCGCCAGCTATATTTTTCTAGTACTAGACTATGTACTTGAGATGTTAGTCGAGGTTCAGATGGACACCGATCATCTGCGGCTGTAGCAACTCTGCGGCTGTAGTCTCATTTATTGCAGCCTTTTGATCCTCATTTATTGCAGCCTTTCTATCAAAATAGGGGTTCTTAATTTTTTCGGAGGAGTATATCGTATACTAGTGGATCCCAAGCACTTTCGAGGCTGCGCCAGTTCCTTCTTGATTCAGTAGCGAAAAGCAATGCCTGTAAGGCTTTGAAATAATCTTCCATTTCTGTTCACCATTTTAGGTTATGTTGGTCATAATCTATTCTACAGAGGCACAAGCTTTTAAGTTGTCTCTGGGCAGTCTATTTTCTATGGATTTGTTTGTTGCATGCTTGCCCTGGTCTTGTACGCCTTGGCAAGTAAAAAGGGTAATACGGTTTTGCAATTTTTAATTGCCGATATCATGAAGCATTCCCTCGAGGTCAGATAGCGGGCTTATGCATTCTGAATGATTGTGAAGAACATTCCTGTTGCTACTTGTTCTTTTTTGCAGTGTGTTACACTTTTGTTACTGGTGGACAAAAAAACGTTATGGTTGATGCCGTTTTTCAATTTTGCTATAATAGCATTTGTTCAAGCACAGGTAACGAGGCTATGGATGCAGTAGATCATAATTGATTTGATACTCATTTGCCTGCTGTGTTCTGGCCCTCTTGTGTTGTTAAAAATTATTTTTGGCAACCGGAAATGCTAAATCCGTTTTCAATCTTCCTATGCCCATAGCCATTCACTCAGGTTAAGGCAACAGGGCTATGGGTTCTTTCTAATGGTCTTTGGTTAATGCATGTTCGTTAACTGTAATTGTTTTTGGTAAACGGAAAAGATAAGTGCCGATTTTCAAAATTTTTCTACCCATGACCAAAATCATTTACTGGAGTTCAGGTAGTAGGGCTATGGATTTGGTAGAACAACCTACGTCTATTAGTACTTGATTTTCAGTGCTTTGATTCTCTTATGTTACTATTTGTTGGCAAATAAATGGTGAATGTTGTTTTTCATTTTTTACTGTTCCCTTAGCCGTCTACCCAAGCACAGACAACCGGGCTGTGGACTGACAAGAACAGTATTCAGTTTCTACCTATTTGTTTACTATTTGTTGATCGTCTTCTGTTATTACCAATTGTCTGGTGGCGGAAAGAAATTGTTAATGGTGTTTTTCAATTTTTCCTACCTTCACAAGCAGCATTTACTCGAGTTAAGAGAAAGTTACTTCGGATTCTGAAGCAAGCGATTGCTTCTTGAAGTGAATAGTTCCTAAGCTTCTTGTCTATTCATTTTGTTTTGTCTCATAATGTCTTGTTGTTTATTTTAGACCTTTTTGTTGATTTTACTGTCGACATTTATGGCTTCTAGTTGGAATAAAGCACATTGGGCTTTCCAAAAACTTACCAAATGGAAGCAAGAGCTCTTCTCATTGTTCTATGCCCATCTTTGGAGAGCAACAACTTGAAATCCATGAAACTATCGGTATTTGGTTTTTCTGTTGATGTTTAAGACACATAAAAGAAGTCTTGAACTTGTTCAGGTATTTTTTGGGTGGGTAAGAGAGCCTGGTTGGTTTATGCTTGTGTCTACAGTACCTATATTGACAGTGCCATCTTCCTCTACATTCTAAAAAAAGTCAAGGACGGTTGGCCTGGTGTTTGAAACCAGTTTCGACTCGGTGGCTTTCGTTTTTGAAGGTACTGATGTCGGTCATATTGCAGTTTCATATGGACTAACACGCCAAACTGCTGCCGTTCTTAGTGTTAACTGGTTAGGCTCAAGCCGTCCGCCTAAAGCCGTCCGCTCAAAGCCGTCCTTTTAGAGCCGTCTGTTCAAAGTCGTCCGTTCAAAATGCTAACCTTAAGGTCCACACATGGTTTACAATGTCACCGACAGTCCTAGAATAAAGCTGGTGGCCTACATGTCGATGCTAGTTCCAGTCTGTCAATATTATATACTACGATATAGCGCTTTCAATGAATACTGAAGCTACAAAATGCAAAACTTCCAAACATAAAATAGGCCGTCAGCACCATTTGAAGGTGAAAAAATCAGCATTGAAGTCGAGAAACAGGAATTGG
Organism: Keqinozyma sinolaborantium; assembly: GCA_039762375.1. NCBI lineage: Eukaryota > Fungi > Ascomycota > Pichiomycetes > Serinales > Debaryomycetaceae > Keqinozyma > Keqinozyma sinolaborantium. Next base: position 167,242 of record JAQRFW010000009.1, on the reverse strand, counting down.
CATAGACCTCTTCCTGGGATCGTTGCAAAGAAGCTATAAATATACTAAGATACGAAGGCAGTGGAAGTCTTCTCTAAACTGCAATTTTCTATTTTTTTTTCATGACAAATGTGGAATGGCTGCAGACGGGGTCATAAACGGGAAGTTAAAATTTGGTCGGAATTAGTAGAAAATCATAGAACCGCGAGACCCGAAGAAGCCGAAGATGGCTTTAAAAAATCGTAACTTACGCCGAGAGCGCCGGGGTTTCGCCAGGTCCACCGGTTCGTCTGGCGGAGCATGAGGGCCCCATGTGTGTCTACCTGCCCCCCGTCCGACCTGGGAAGACCCTGGCCATAAGCCTTATCTGCGAAAAAAATAAAAAAAATTAACCCAAAACGGTCGCAATTAAACCGAAAAAAAAACTCTACCTTCCTTTATCGGCGGCCAAGTCAGTTATGAGCAACATTAGTCATGGGACTGGAGAAGCGTAGCAGCTGGGGCGCAGATAAAAGCCTTGTAGCCACTATGTGTACTTGTGTGTCGCCATTGCCCCGTCCCCGCCTCGCCAGCCCCAATGGCTCCAAAAAGAATAATTTAGCTTATGCATGAGCTCATCAGGCTTCACATTTAGCAAAAATAAAATGAGACAATTCTGATCACACAACCGAAAACTATATAAATCTTGTGAATCCCCAAGTCACTACCGGCATTCTTCCTGTCTACGCATGAAATGTTAATTGGTAGAATTGTTGTTACTCTCATGGTCAATGCATTGGCATTGGCCCACGAAGGTCATCACGATGAGCCTGTTCCTATGGAGCCGGCCGATGCTTCAGCGAAGCCGGTGCCTCATGTGATGCTGCACCACCACGGCCTTCCCATCTTGCAGACCGACTTGTTGCCGCAAGAGCGGGACTACTGGTCGAGCTATAACGCCACGAGCTACTTCAATTATCCCACGGCGAACAAAACCGCCATGTACATGTATTTCTCTACATTTCTCGTGGCCTTTGTGGGGCTCTACCCGCTCTTGTTGGTGCTCAACAACCTCCGCTTGGACCTCTTCCACCTCTTTGGGTTGACGGTGCACTTCGCGCTCGTTGCCGTGGGCCTTTTCAACTATTCGCTCTTCATCGGCTCGGTCCCGGACTTGTATCCCAACAACGTCTTGACCAAGTTCAATTGGATCTATTTATTCTCCACCGCCGCCACCGTGGTGTTCGCGGTGCTCCGCTACGGCTACAACACCCTCGATGCGGACTACGGCCATCTCTCCGATGACACCGAGGTGGAAAATTCCCCCTCCACGCTCTACGACATGTCCCGGCACACGTCGCCCTCGTCGTTCGAGTTGGACGACCACGAGGCCCACCAGTACGCCGCCGCATCCGACTTGCAGAGTCATCTCCAGAACTCGCTTTCGGCCATGAAAGTGAGCTCGTCCTCTTTTCTTAATAGATTGGTGGCCTTCCCGGCAGTGCAGCGCGTGGTCAAGTCGCTCGGGCGCTTCTCGGTCACGGCGTTTGCCTTGATGAACTGGTTCAATTTCTTGTTCTTTTTGGTGTACGTCCCGGCCGCACTCGCCGTGTTGGGCTGCATTGGCCAGGGCTCGGCCGTGTTCAACTTGCTCGCGCACTTCATCAAGGGCGGCGTGTTCTTCTGCTTGGGGCTCTTGAGCTTGGCCCGCTACTGCGGCGCCTTCACCAACAAGGGTTGGGCCTGGAATGCAAAGGCCATCCACAGCACCTCGGTTTTGAGCCGCTGGCAGAAGTTGCAGCCCAAGGGCATGGTCACCATGGAGTTCGTCGAGTCGTTCTTGATCCTCTTCTACGGCTCCACCAACGTGTTTTTGGAGCATTTGGCCAACCCCGGCGGTGAGTGGTCGGTCAAAGACTTGCAGCACGTTTCCATTGCGTTTATGTACATCGGGTTGGGCTTGTGTGGTGTTTTGACCGAGGCCAAGTTGAACTCCTGGAGATACAAGCACTCGCTCAATCTCTTGGGAAACTCCAATAAAACCATCATCAAGTCCACGCCGGGCTACTCGCCCAACCCGTTCCCCATCATGACCATATTCTGGACTGGTTACTTGATGTCCCAGCATGAGCAGGCCTCGGCATTGTCGACACAGGTCCACACCCAATGGGGGACCTTGTTTGTCTACGGTACCGTCTTCAGGTTGCTCACCTACATCTACATGGTTTTGGTGCCCAGAAGCGAGTTCTTCGAGACCTCGTTGAAGCCGCTCACCGAGTTGGTGGTGGCGTTCTGTTTGATCTGTGGCGGGGCGGTGTTCATGGAGTCGTGTGACCCCGTCATCTTGGCCATGGAATATAGAGGCATCAACTCCATGTTCAGCTTGAACCTTGCCGTTGGGTTTTCCGCCTTGCTCATGGGCTGGGAGATGGCTGTTTTCCAAATAAAATCCTACTTAAGAAGGAAGTATTTCTAATTGCTTGTTTTCCGTGCTCCATGTCTAATTGCTGTAAATACTGGAGACCGCATCTAATGATTAATGTTTTATATAATAGTGTATGTCATATGCAAGGCTAAAACCGCTGATCCGGCGTCTGACGCAGATCGTGTAGCATTCGGATCTCCCTGGCTGATGTCCCGCAGCAGCCACCCGCTATGGCCAAATTGTACGGCTTCCACAGCTCGACGGCCTTTTTCCACTGGTCCAAATCTGTCTGGGTGGTGAAGTCGCCGCTAGCGTCTAGCGTGTAGCCGTAGTTCGGGTACGCAAGCAACGGAATTTTTCCCTGGAGCTTGTCGAAGTAGCTGGTGACTTCTGTGCATGGTAAGCAATTGACGCCGATAGCCACGATCAACTTGTTCGTCTCCACCAACGCCAACACCTCGCCGAGGTCCGTGCCGTCGGCTAGGGTGCCGTTGCGGACGCTGAGGCTCAAGTAGAACTGTTTATGCTTGATCAATCGAACCAAGGCTCTGATTTCGTCTATGTTGGGCATCGTCTCGAGCCCAATTATGTCTACATCCCCGTTCAGCTCAAGAAACTCCACGAGCGGCCGGTGGTGCTCCACGAGTGCAGCCTCGTCGGCCTCGTAGTTTCCCGTGTACTCGCTGCCGTCATTGACGAAACTGCCATAGGGCCCCACGCTGCCCACGACTCTGACGGGTTTTCCCGACTCAGCTACAGCATTGCGGGCGACCTGCACCGACAGCGCCCATATCCGCGCTATTTCGTCGGACCTGTAGCCGCTCTGGGCCAAATTGGCGTAAGATATCTGGTACGTAGACGTCGTTATGAGGTCAGCGCCGTGTTCTATATAATCAGAATGGACTTTTTGCACAATTTCCGGGTTTTCGATGAGAACCCGCCCCGACCACAACGGGTCGCCCTTGGGGCTGTTGTCTTGGACGTTTTTCTCAAGCTCTGTGCCTAGAGCTCCATCCAAAATTAACATTCTGCGAATAATTTTTCAGGTGTAATGGACGGAAAAAGACCCAGAGAAGACGACCCGGAACAGGAGTTCAAGCGGCAGCACGTCGACCCCACCGCCGAGTTGATCTCCAATGTTTGCAAGGACATAAGAAGAATCGGCGAAAACGGCAATCTCGCCAACCAAATCGACGATATCTCGTACATCTCCAATCCTATCGTGGTGGAGTTCGAGCAAATTGACAAGTTAAGGGTGTCAATTCTCAACACGTTGAATGCGTTGATTCTCGAGCAGCCGCAGAAGATCTCGGCCTTGAGTGCGTTGGTGTTGATATGCAACTCCAAGAACTTCTTGGTGTCGAAGTACGTCATTGAGTTTTTCCACAACAAAATCCAGACTCTGTTGAGCCAGCTCGACAGCGACGAGGACAAGAGCAGCGAGGACGCCGGCAGCTTCAACAACATCAAGTCTATCTTGAAATTCCTCTCGTGTTTGTCGCCAATCATCGAGAACTATGCTATTATCAACATCTACAAGCAATTCTTGAGCTTGGCTATTGAACTCCAGAACAAGTCCGAGTCCAGAAACGGCTTGGCCGAGGAGATCTTCTACAACACGTTGATGGCGTTGCCCTACTTGCTCAGCAACGACGTGTCTGACGAAATGATCAAACACTGTAATGAGTTGGTGGAATTGGCCCAAACGTTCCAAATCAAGAAGGACTCCGACAACTTGGACTTGTACCACCATTTCGTGTCCCAAAACAACAACTTCAATGTTCCATATACTCCAAAAGCTATCATCGATCTCATACTTCCTAGTTTGTTGGACTTGCAGACGGAAAACAAAGACTGGGCCAACTTGAAGGGCAAGTTGTTCATCGGCTACACCGAGTTGATTGCTCCGATCGTTGAGCAGGCACTCCAGCTGAACAAGATCTCCAACGAGATCGTCAAGCACCCGTTGCCTCAGTTCAACTTGCCTTCTGTAGAGCAATTGTCCTCTTACACTCCAACTGGGATCATCGACACGATCTGGAGCAAGTATCCCCGGGTGTTGTTTGAGGTTTATAACAACATCAAGACCGAGTTCGAGACCGTGCCCTCGATCGAGTCGTACATTGGATTGTTCTTCAAAGACTTGTCGTTCGACATCTTGACCAATCTCTCGTTCAACAAGACTGAGGGCTCGATCCAGTTGTCCATTCTCGACCTCTTCTTCAACAGAGACTTGTTCAGTCCTCCAGGTACCTCTGTGGACCAATTGGAGATGATTCACAGAGACAATGCCAGCGGTGAAAACGTCCCTCCATTGTCCACCTGGAAGATCGAGGAGATTGCCGTGGAGAGTATCTTGACGATGATTTTCCAGCTTCCCAAGCCATTGCACCACGAGATATACTACTACACCGTGTTGATCTCGTGCTGTAAAGAGAACCCTGAGTCTATTGCACCAGTTTTCGGAAGAGCCATTAGATTCTTCTACAACAATTTGGAGACCTTGGACTTGGAGTGCAAGATCAAGTTTTTGGACTGGATGACCATTCAGATCTCTAACTTTGAGTTCAGTTGGAAGTGGGACGAATGGGTTGGCGATGCCAGAAAACTCAAAAACTTGACATACCACCCTAAAATAAATTTCATCAAGAACTTGATCTTGAAAGAAGTCAAGTTATCCAAGAAGGAAAGAATTAAGGACAGTTTCATTGCTATGAACCCAGAGGACCCCAACTCTGTTCTTCAGTTGGAGGATCTTTACCGGTTCTTGAATATCTCTTTGTTCAAGAACGAGTCCAAATACATCATCAACTACGACTCCAAGTTGTTTGGCAACAATGGCAATGTCAAGGAGTTGATTGCCAAGTTGTCGTTCGACAGAAAGGAGAACTTCGAGAACAAGTTCAACATCTCTCCTCAACAAGAAATGTTGTACCTCTTCTTGAACCCGGAGTTGCCATTGTTCAAGACTTGTGAGGGCGCCTACCAGTTCTTGTTGGCCAACAACAAGTTGAACAAGGAGTTCTTCGAGTTCGTGGAGCTGTTCAAAGAAGCCATTGATGACGAATTGAACATCAACAAGCAAGAGTTCATCATCAATTTCTTCTTCCAGACCTACTGTTACATTGGCCAGAGATCGATCTACTCTACCATCAGTATTTTGAACCGTGACTTGAACAAGTTGCGGTTTTTAGCTGGCGTCAATATCGCCGATGAAGATTACATCAACTACAATGAGGAATTCAAGTTCCCCCACAACCTGTTGTCGCCAGAGGAGTTCGGCGCCGTCCAGGGCACCGTGGTCGACGCCATTTTCCGGATCTGGGTCCACCAGCCTCAATTTGCCTTTTTGATCTTGGAGTACTTGGTGGAGTCAAGAGTGGTGTACCCGGTGCATCTTGTGCGCAAGTGCTTGAGCCTCGACACCAACTTGTTGATCGACAACGTGACGTGCTTCGAGTCGATCGAGAGGGTCTTGGAGTCGCTTTCGGGCACCGAGCAGTTCAAGGAAGTGGCGCTCGAGCTTTTCGGGGTCATTGTCAGCAACCTCAACTCGATTTTGAAGACGTTGGAGATCGCCGACGACGCCAAGATCGAGATCGTCAAGGACTTCACCGACGAGCAGGCGGAGGACCTCGAGTTGATGGGCAAAATCGACAACCAATGGCTCTACTTCCAATATGTGGGGTTGTTTAAAAGTTTATTGAGAAGATACGAAGACAACGCTCTCATTGTGGGAGACATCGAGAACCTTCTCGACGTCCCCAACACGGGGTTGAAGCAGGAGTTGGCCAATTACGTCAGCCAGATTAAGAAGTAATAAATGTACAATATTCATGAGTCAATTCGCATCAGCTCATGTCGTTAGCGGTAGAAACCGACCATCTTTCGTACAAGTTTCCGCACGCCACGAGCTACGGGATCGAGGATATCACCCTCCACATCCCCTGGGGCACCACCAACTTGGTCGTGGGGCCCAATGGGGCCGGAAAGTCGACGCTTTTGCGGATTTTGGCAGGCAAGACCCTCATCAAGAAGGGCCAGCTCAAGCTCGGCGGGTTTGATCCGTTCGAGTTCTCGATCAACCGCAACCAGGAGCGCAACTCCGACATCAACAGCTACATCACGTATCTCGGGACGGAGTGGGCGTCCAATCCCATTGTCAGAAGAGAGATTCCGGTGAATTTATTGATCTCGTCGATTGGCGGCGATACCTACTCCGAGCGGCGGGACGAGTTGATCGAGATCTTGGACATCGACCCCGAGTGGATGATGTCGCGGATCTCCGACGGCGAGCGGCGCCGGGTGCAGTTGGTCATGGGGTTGCTCAAGCCGTGGAAATTACTCTTGTTGGACGAAGTGACCGTGGATCTCGATGTGGTCGCCAGAGACAACCTCTTGAGCTTCTTGCGGCGCGAGACCCGCGACCGCAAGAGCACCGTGGTGTACGCCACGCACATCTTCGACGGGCTCCGCAAGAACTGGTGTGACAGCTTGATCCACTTGAACAACGGCCGCATCAAGCACCAGCTCGACATGAACGACGTCAGCTTTGTGGCGCAGTCCGAGGCGCTCTCGCAGCGCGGCGCTGCCTACAGCGTGCCGGTGAGCGAGTCGATCCACCCGCTAGCATTGGACTGGCTCCAGGACGACCTCTCCAGCAGAGGCACGCGGGAGCAGGACCGAGAGAACATGAAGAAAAGACACCACGACTGGAAGAACGAGCGGGACGGCAAGTACTTCGACGCCGAGCCCGACGCCATTGCGAAGTACTTCAAAAGCACTCGCAGCTAGCGGCCCTGAAGCTGGTCGATGCCATGACGTTACGGATTTCAACAATCATTATATATTAATACACATTGACTAGGCTCAGCCTTCGTTACTCGTTTCCAAATCTCTGTTCCAACTGGACAAAATGCAATAGTTCCTGGTTTTTCTTGATCTTCTGGGACATCAACCAGTTCTGGTACTGGAGCCCCAACTCGGGCTCCGCGAGACTTATGCCCTTGGGCGCCTCGAGCCGCCGCCGCGACCGGCTCTGCTGGAGCGACGGGGTGATAGGCGTGGTGGCTGCGCGCTTGAGGCTGGTTTCAGAGACGTTTTCCTTGAGCAGCTCCATATAAACAGTCGCAGTTTTTCGATCTCGCATGGCATAACCATAAGCTTCGAATTTCCAGATCGATGGGCATACCCATAAGCCGTGTGTAGTATTTAAAGCTGCCGTTTGTCTGTCCCGGCAAACTGCGCTATGTATTTGGATCACGGCGTCTTACGGGCCACCCACGCTGACGGTAACAGCTCCGCTGCAGAGCTCCCGGACTCTAGTCTTCTGGACGTGCTGTCCACTCTTCTGGACGTGCTGTCCCACGCTTCTATGGAACCCCTCTTCACGCCGATCTTGGACCACTGGCTCGAGGACCAGTATGAAGCCGACGGCTACTTGGGCGACATCTCCGATAACGAGACTTCTGCCGGCTCCGATGTGCCCAGCACCGATGATCCCGACAGCCCCCAGGAGACGTTGGTGGAGCGGCGGTTCGTTTTCGGTAATTCGTTCGACAACGTCGACAACGGGCCCACTGGTCACACGCTTGAGTCTATTGTAACTGCTTTTGGAGATCAGCTCCAGCAGACCTGGGTTTTGCCGGTCCCATTTCTTGCCGACTTCCAGACCCAAGTGGGGTACTTCTACCGGCGGCGCAGGACTTTTGAGGAGCACGAGCTGTGCAGCTCGCACGAGTTCCTGTTGGACTCGGACTCGTGTGAGTCTTTCGTTTCAAGCTGAGGCAATGGACCGTTCAAGTTGAGGCAATTGGCGTGCTGGCACGTTGTTTCGGTTGGCTTATCTTAGTTGCATCTACTCTTATTGTAACTATCTACTCTTTGTATATATCCAATTTAATGTATTTTACATCTTAATATTCATGGCCTAGACATACATTTCACATATTGACCAGATTATAAAAAACGTAAAAAATACAACAATGCAAAAACCGCCGACGACACCGCCCGACCACCAGCCGCCCCTCCCCAGCCCTCCATTCAGCAAACACCTCCAAACGTGTACTTAATTTCACAGCCAACGTGTCCCTACCAGCCGTGTCTAAAGTCGGGAAAATTTTTCAAAAGATTCAACATTAACTATGTCTGACGAAAGAACCTTTATTGCTATCAAACCCGACGGAGTCCAAAGAGGATTGATCTCCTCCATCTTGGGTAGATTCGAAAACAGAGGCTACAAGTTGGTCGGTATCAAATTGGTCCAACCAACCGAATCTTTGTTGAGAGAACACTACGACGACTTGCAATCCAAGCCTTTCTTCCCATCTTTGTTGTCCTACATGTTGTCTGGCCCAGTCTTGGCCACCGTCTGGGAAGGTAAGGACGTTGTCAAGCAAGGTAGAGCCATCTTGGGTGCCACCAACCCATTGCAATCTGCCCCAGGTACCATCAGAGGTGACTTCGCTGTCGACATGGGTAGAAACGTCTGCCACGGTTCCGACTCTGTTGAATCCGCCACCAAGGAAATTGGTTTGTGGTTCAAGAAGGAGGAATTGGTCGACTACAAGTCTGCTGTGTTCTCTTGGATCTACGAGTAAATGTGTACTTAATACATAGCGTAGCTTAAATATCGTAGTCTCATTTTTCACCAAATTTATCATGTCGCTTGAGGACGACCTTTTCAATGTCCCCAACGACGAGGACGACATCGACGAGAACGACTACGACAACCAGGAAGATGTTGCCGCCGATGACATTGAGGAGGACGTAGAGGACGACGACGACGAAAACGACGAAAACGACGACGAAGAGGGCGATGGGGAAGACAACGACGACGACGAAAATGACGATAACGAAAACGAGGGCGACGTAGACGACGACGACGACGCCGACGACGATGATGCCGACGAATCCAAGTTCATTGATGCCAAAGAGACGCAATCGCCCAAGAACGGAATCATTGCCAGTGATTCTGAAAAACTGGCCGACGAAGCCCGCCAGGCCCGTGCTGACGCCAGCGAGGACAACAAAGAGGACGACATGGAGGTGGACGGCGAGTCGGACGTGCCGTTCCGGCAACATGTCACCGAAAAAGCCCGCCAGGCCACTGTTTTCGATATCATCCCGCTGGTTTCGATACCGTACACCGGCCAATGTCACGCCTTGGCGCTCAGCGATGGCCCCAAATGGATTCTCACCGGCGGAGAGGACGGGTTCATCAGAAAGTACGACTTCATAGCGTCAATTGAAGGTAAGTCGCCGTTGACCATGGCCCAGAAACATAACTTGGTGGATTCGGTCACAAAGGCTGGAGTCATTGTGTCGTACTGGGAGAACGAACAGCCCATGACCAAGAAGGAGCTCATGGAGTCCAACCCCAAGATAAAGGCCGGCAACTTCACTTCGGATACGCTCACCTACGAGCCGAAGGTCAGACCGGTTTACGCATTAGAGTGTGAAAGAAACGGATACTGGTGTTTGTCTGGAGTCGACTCCGGTGGCATCTCCTTGTACACCATGCGGTACAACGAGGGGGCATTGCATCATTACTTTCGTCATGGCGAGAAACGGAAATCTGCCCAGGACAATAGAGGCCACAACGATACCATTTCTGCGCTCAAACTCACCACCACCCAGGACAAGTTTTTGTCCGGATCATGGGACAAGTCTATAAGGTTGTGGGACTTGAATACCGGACAAAACGCCTCGATCTTTGGCGGTGCCACCGGTCAAATATCTAACATACAATTTAGACCGCTTGGTCTTACGGACTTTACGGTCTCATACACTGACGACGATGACGAGGCAAAGGAGAATAGCGATATGGGATCTCTCTTCGGCGACAGTGAGAATGAAGAGGGTCATGATGTACCGGAGAAACCCAAAAAGCCCGTTATTCAAAACTCAAACACTGTATCTAATAAAACTTATTCCAACGATGACGTTTTCATGAGTTCAAGTATGGATGGTACCATCAACATCTGGGATGTGCGTGCAAGTGAAAGCCCCATACTTAGTTATGGTGTTCCCAACGGAGTACCCCCGTGGTGTATGTCGTCTTCGTGGTCTAACTGTGGAGATTTCATTTATGTGGGAAGGAGAAACAGTACCATCGAGGAGCTCTCGTTGAAGATGCCCCACAAGCGCCATTCAAAGTCATATAACACTCCTAACGTCCTGAAAACATTACATTTCCCCAAGATATCGGGCCCGGTGACCGCAGTTTGTCCCATGCCCAACAATGATTTCTTACTCTGTGGGTCTAACGATAACATCAGACTCTACAACTTAAAACTATACGATGCCGCCAAGTCATCATCAGTAGCATCCTCATCAGCATCTTCTACAAAGAAGCAGGCCACGCCGTTCTTAGTTATTCCCGGACACTCAGTGGGTATATTAAGTCATTTACATGTGGATGACACCGGAAGATTCATGGTAGGTGCTAGTGGTAATAGAGGCTGGGGTCACTCAAATTACACCGATAGTGTATTGATATATGAGATCGATTTTGAGACCTAGGCTTAAATGTACAATAATTTGATAAATAGACGATGAAATAAATAATCAACTAACTCAGTCCTAACCAAGCAAACCAAAGATGGAGTTTCTAATATTTCCCAACCCTACCTGGCCGGCCTGGAAACTGTTATGTATGAATTGGGACTCACTTAGGTTGTGCAAGCTTTCTTTAACCACTCTATTGAAGTACAAACTGTACGAATTAAGATTGTTCTTCAGAAGTAAAAAGTGGAGCAAGAACCCAATAAAACCAACAGTGAGACTAAGTTTATACAAGGTAGTCAATTTAAACACATTGTTTCGCTTAACGGGAGACTTTTCTTCGCCATCTTTGGTGGATTCCGAGAAGAGAAGTTTCTTGAAGTAGATGGATGAGCTCTTCAAGATTCTCGTATTCAAAGAGGACGTAGACGATTGTACCGACGACAACGACGAAGACAACAGGTTGAGTGCCGTTTGATCATATTCACTGGCACTAGAGAGTTCATCCTGGGCCTCAAATGCTTTGCGTTCGTTGTCCATCGTAAGAGTGGTGAGCTGAGCCATTTCCTGGTCTTGTAAATGGACGATTTCAGCGACTTTGGGGGCATTATTTGGTAATTTGTAGTCAAGTGAAGGGAAGGTCGTAGAGGTGGTCATGAGTACAGAGTTCTGGTTATGTTCGTTAAACCACGAGTCGTAAGTGTAGTAGGAGTTGCTCAATTTGTCAAGAGGAAAAGTATCATAAAAATGTTCGGCGCTGTTGAGGATCTTGATCAACTCTGAGTCTGAAAGATCCTTGAAGAGATACGAAGGAGACACCAAGTTGTGGAGCGTATCTTTGTCGATATCCAAGTCCTCCAGGGACTCTTTGATACCGAGCTGGGCGTAAATGTCGTCTTTGCGATTGAGAAGGGCCGCCACGTAGATGTAGACGTTAATGACGATGGTGCGGTAGCTGAAGCTGAAGTCCCACAACACGAGGAGCTGGTGCAAGTTGTCTACGTCGTGGGAAAAAAGGGTGATGATGGAGGAGATCGCAGGAAGGAAATTATAGTCGTAGTAGGTGCTGTTCAGGCAAACATACGAATTGTTGATCTGTTTGATGAGCCGGAAGAACCCGTGGTCGACCACCTCGAGCAATGCCGGGATGAGCTTCAAGTGGGTGAGCGACAAGTTGACGTCGGTGATCATAAAGTCTCTCAAGTGGTTGAGCGTGAGGCTTTCGAGCACCTTGAATGCCAATTGTTCGTCGAACTTCCCCGTGTTCTGGTGGTAGCACACCAACAACACTACGCTGGCGATGTCGTGGTAGCCCTGGTAGTAGTGTAGACAGGGGTACTTGCGGAGGATCTTGACCACCAACGCAAACAAGTTCTTCTTGAGCGTTGCGATTTCGTCGGCCGAGTAGACCGTGGAAAACAGAAGCGCCACCGACGTGGCGTGGGTCAAGATCGTGAAGGAGCGCTTGATGTCGAGCTTGACCTGGTCCTCGTCCTTGTGCAATGGGCTATCGTTGATAGCGAGATCGTTCACGAGCGAATCGTCGCCGAAAAGCCCCGACGGCTCGACCTCGAGCAAGACCGGCCACACCTTGCGGCGGAGCTCGTTGGAAATGAGCCCGTCGGTGGACCGCAGAAACTGCACCACTTCCTCGAGCCGCCCATTGTTGACCAGATCGGTGATGGTTTTGATCTTGAGGCTGCGAATCTGGTCCGAGAGCGGCAGGTCCTCGGCGTTGTACAACAGCTTGCCGAGCTGGCCGACGTCCATCGACACCCAATCGTGGGGTTCGTGCACAGTTCCCCCGGGAGTGGTGACTGCCGGCATGGACTGGGTCATTGTCTGATAACTTCGCATCCGTGTCGTGCGACGACATGGGTGCAAAAGGTGGACCCTGCAGATGGAGATGGGCTGTAGAGATTGTGGCAGAGCATGTAGAGGTGGGTTGTGAGGAGATAGAGCGGAGGTGTCGTGGTTTGTTATAGAGAAGTGAGATTGCTTAGAGATTGTATGTAGAGATGAATGTGGATGGATTTAGAGTGGATTTAATGTGGATTTAGAGATGGATGGAGAGATAAGAGGATTAGAGAGATTAGAGACCACAGTGAGAACAGAATAGGATGGATGGCGGTGCAACGCTAGACCCAGCGGTTGCTCAGCTGGCCCCCATTGGCGTCGCATCCGGCCCGGCTCAGAAATCCGACTGGCCTGGCTCAGAAATCTACAACAGAGACCATTGCCCGGGCCCGGCTCTACAGCCTACCACTCTACGACCTACGACCACGACTCTACAGACCAAAGGCCCATTGCGCAGCGACATTCACCCGGCGACAAAATCGCTCGCACCCCAGAATTTCTCCAACTTTAATTACCATGACGGCAGTAGCTTCCGATGAGTCAATTGTGTCGGTGACGTTCAACAGCGTGGTGGCCAACTTCCACAACATCTGGCTCAGAGACAATTGCCATTGTGACTTGTGCTACTATCCCGCCACCAAGCAGAGACTTCTCAACTCGGCTTCCATTCCCGACAACATCCATGCGATCCACACCGATGTCGTCAACGGCCAGTTGGAGATCGTGTGGAACGACAAGCACAAGAGCGAGTATCCGCTCGACTGGCTCCATCTCCACTCGTACGACCCGGTGCTCGTGCCTCTCGAAGATAAGGTCCAGGGCGAAAAGGCCATTCTCGCCCGGTCGTTCTGGCAGGTCAAAGACATCGAGAACAACTTGCCCAGCGTTGACTTCAACGTCATCATGACGGCCTCGGACGACAACGAGGCGCCCATCAAGGACTGGAGCATGAAGATCTGGAAGTATGGCTTTTGCTTCATCGACAACGTCCCTGTGACCCCACAAGACACCGAGAAGCTCTGCGAGAAGCTCTCGTTCATTAGACCCACCCACTACGGCGGATTCTGGGACTTCACCTCCGACTTGTCGAAGGCCGACACCGCCTACACCAACATCGACATCTCGTCGCACACCGACGGCACCTACTGGTCCGACACCCCGGGATTGCAGTTGTTCCACCTCTTGATGCACGAGGGCACCGGCGGCACCACGTCGCTCGTCGATGCCTTCAAGTGTGCCCAGATTCTCCGGGAACAGGACCCCGAGAGCTTCGAGCTCTTGACCCGGATCCCCATTCCGGCCCACTCTGCCGGCGAGGAGAAGGTGTGCATCCAGCCCGACATCCCCCAGCCCATCTTCAAATTGGATAACCAGGGCGAATTGATCCAGGTTAGATGGAACCAGTCGGACAGATCCACCATGGACAACTGGAAGGACCCCGCCGATATCCCCAGATTCTACAAGGCCATCAAAAAATGGTACAGCATTATCAGCGACAAAGAGAACGAGATCTTCTACCAATTGAGACCGGGCCAGTGCTTGATCTTCGACAACTGGAGATGTTTCCACTCCAGAACCGAGTTCACCGGCAAAAGAAGAATGTGCGGAGCCTATATCAACAGAGACGACTTTGTTTCGACCTTGAGAATCTTGAATGTTGGCAGAGAGTCCATGTTGAGCTCTATTTAAAACCGTAAGTATAGTGGTTAAATAAAAGCAATTGTAGTTTAATCCGAAAACGGTAAGCCGTACGACGCTAAGCTATTCACCGCTAAAGCCGTCATATATTTCCGGGGATAGTACTGTTTCCGCCAGGGAGAGTAGCCGTTTGCAGCCAGGAATAATTCTCGCTATCGTAGTGGGGCAATGTGGGGGATTTGTTGGGGGGATACGAGCGCCCCCACTTTTTTGACGTGCTACGAAATAATGTTCGGAAAGTTTTATTTCTATACAGCCCCTAAGAGAAGATGGTGATCTCACCTGGAGCCCAGTCCCATGGGTTGTTGAATCTCAAGTTTCTCTCCAATTCGTGAATAGTCTTGAAGTCTTCTTCGGTCAAGTCGAAGTCAGTAGAGATCAAGTTCTCCATCAATCTGGTTTGGTTGTTAGACTTTGGAATGACACAGATGCCTCTCTGGGTGGCCCATCTCAACAAGACTTGAGCGGTGGTCTTGTTGTATTTCTTAGCAAGAGCAACAATGGTCTCGTGGGTCAACAAAGATGGAGAGTTCTTGGCAGCAGGGTTGTCCAATTCGAGGTAAGAAGTACCACCGAAAGAGGAGTAACCGGTAACGGCAATGCCCTTGTTTTGGACGAACTGGATCAATTGGTTCTGTTGCAAGTATGGGTGGTGTTCGATTTGCAAAACAGCAGGAACAACGCTGGCTTGTCTCAACAAGTCGGTGATCAAACCACCGTTGAAGTTGGAGATACCGATGGCCTTGACCTTCTTACCTTCCTTGTAGATTTTTTCCAAAGCTCTCCAGGTGTCGATGAGAGGGACGTCCTCGAAGGTGAGCTTTTCTTCGTTACCGGAGTAAAGACCAGTTGGGTATTTTTGCTCGAAGGGAACGAACGAGAAGGCAATTGGGAAGTGGATCAAGAACAAGTCAAAGTATTCCAATTGCATTTCCTTCAAGATTCTGTTCAAAGATGGCTCCACGTTGGCTGGGTGGTGGTAGTTGTTCCACAACTTGGAGGTGATGAACAAGTCTTCACGCTTGACCAAGCCATCGTCGAAGGCCTTCTTCAAACCGTTACCGACTTGGATACAGTTACCGTAATCTTGAGCACAGTCAAACAATCTGTAACCAGATTTAATGGCGTTGTAGACAGTGTCAGCACAAGTTTCCTTGTCGACTTTCCACACACCGAAGCCTACAATAGGCATTTGAGCACCAGTATTTAATTTCACAGACATTATATGGACGATGAACAATTTGCCAGATTTCCACCTATTTATATATTTTTCAGAGAGGAACGGTTGCCCCAATTGACCAGAGATTTCCTGGTTGCGAGCGCTGGCGGGGCTAACATTTCGAGTAATTTTCCAGTGGTCGGAGTGTGCAGATGGCGAGATATTTTGGGCCACGGCGGCCCACTTAGCGCCGTTCCGCTGGGGCGTGGTATATAACTACAGTAAAGTCTCCGACGAGCTTTTGCCCCGGATTGGGCGCCATTTTCGGGATTTGGCTCGCAATTAGTTTTCCCAAGTAGTCGCAGCTCCAACACCAAGGCTATTTTGCGGGGACACTTCCACTCTCGATGGCCACAGCAACGCTGGGACTTTTGGAGTTTGGCCCTGGCGATGGGGCCAATTCCGTCGTGGTGGCAGTCAGGTCGTCTCGACCTGCCCCGGTGCGAGCGCCCGGCTCCAGGCCTCGCCAGATGACAAATCGGCACCATTTCCTAAATCGGTAGGTTTTCCGACACTCATATATTTCCTATACAGTTCTTCTATCACTCATGTAGCGGATGATGGGCCCCATCCCGGCGACGTCAATGGTCTTCTCGAACCACGCCAACATCAAGCCGCCCTGCTTGGACCCGTAGCCCGTGCCCATGATCTTGTACAAGTATTTGATCAACGTATCCTGCTCGTCGCGGTGTAGTTGCTTGACGAAGGGCGAGATGTCGGAGTTGTTGTTCTTGATCGAGATGAGCACCTCGAACACGAGCTGCTCGTACTGCGCCTTGGCGGCGTCGTCGCAGAGATACGGCGGTTGGGCCAAGGCGAGGCGCAACGACTCCAAAAACTGGCCCTTGGTCAAACTGGCCTTGCACTCGGCCGCAATCGCCGGGATTTGGTCGGCGCTGATGGCATTGGGCACCGCCGGCACAAGCTCGGCGGGCGTGAGAAACCGCTCGGTGTCGTAGGCGTCGATGTCGATTCTTCTCCAGTCCTCCATGGTGAAATTCTAGTGCGAGTTGAGATCTCGGGCCAAACTCATTATTCATTACTACTTATTTTGGCGCTTGGCCGCCGGCTCGTCCGACGCCTGCTCCACCCCCTCGTTGTACTGGTCTATAAACGCCAACACCTCGTCCCGCAATTGCGCCGAGTCCACCACCATCACCACGAGCCCGTCGCTGCCCACCTCGTACTTGATGTGTTCCTGGTTGGGCACCGCCACCGTCTCGTCAAAGGCGTTGAAAAAGCTGTCGACCTCGTCGAACGTCTGGACATAGTCCATTAACCGCTCCTCCATCTCGCTCTCTTCGCCGCCGTTTATCACGAGCACCACCCGCAACGGGTTGTCCAAGTCCACCTCGTGCACCTCGGGGGCGTCGATGTCCACCGGCTCGCTTGCTCCGGATTCCTTGGTCATAACAGTAAAATCTTTACTCTGCGCATCGAGCTCTTCTACATCGGTCTGAACTGGTACTGCATACTAACTAAACACCTACAAGCTCCACTTCTTGAACTGGTTGATCAACCCGTTGGTCGAAGGGTCGTGGGCCTTGACGGGGCTCTTGTCGTCCAACTCCTTGCCGATGACCTTGGCCAACACTTTTCCGAGCTCAACTCCCCACTGGTCGAACGAGTTGATGTTCCAAATAGCACCTTCGATGAAAGTAAGGTGCTCGTAGTACACAATCAATGCACCCAAAGTGGCTGGGGTGATCTTTTGTGCCAAGATAGACGTGGTGGGTCTGTTACCGGAGAAGACCTTGTGAGGAACCAAGCCGCCAGTAGCGCCCTCGGCCTTGACCTTGTCTTCGTTCTTACCCACCATCAAAGCCTCAGACTGGGCAAAGAAGTTGGAGGCCAACATTCTCTGGTGCAAGTTCTCTCTGATTGGGTTGTGGGACTGAGCAGCCAAAATAAAGTCGGCGGGGATCAACTTGGTACCTTGGTGGACCAACTGGAAGAACGAGTGCTGGGCGTTGGTGGCGGGCTCTCCGAACAAGATCACACCGGTCTCGTAGTTGGTGAAGACGTTGCCTCTGGTGACAGACTTACCGTTGGACTCCATAGACAATTGCTGCAAATAAGCTGGGAATCTGTGCAAGTATTGGTCAAATGGAGCAACCAAGTGGGTTTGAGCCTTGTAGAAGTTGTTGTACCACACCGACAACAAGCCTCCGAGGGCAGGAATGTTGTCCTCCAAGGGGGTTTCTTGGAAGTGCTTGTCGACAGACTCGGCACCCTTCAAGAAAGCTTCAAAGTTCTCGTAACCAATGTAGATGGCAACAGACAAGCCAATGGCAGACCACACAGAGTAACGGCCACCGACCCAGCTCTCAAAACCAAACATGTTCTTGGTGTCGATACCGAACTTGGCCACTTCCTCAGCGTTGGTAGACAAAGCAGCAAAGTGCTTGGCAATGTGCTTTTGGTCTTTGGCGGCAGCCAAGAACCACTCCTTGGCGCTGACAGCGTTGGTGGTGGTCTCGGCGGTGGTGAAGGTCTTGGAGGCAATCAAGAACAAAGTAGTTTCTGGATTTAAGCCCTTCAAGGTCTCAGCCAAGTGAGTACCGTCAATGTTGGAAACAAAGTGGACGTCCAAGCCCTTCTGGGCGTAGCTCTTCAACGACTCGGTGACCATGACGGGACCCAAGTCGGAACCACCAATTCCGATGTTGACCACATCGGTAATAGCCTTACCGGAGTAACCAGTCCATTCACCAGATCTGATTTGGTCGGAGAATTCCTTCATGTGCTTCAACACAGCGTCCACGCCAGGAGCAGTGTCCTCGCCATCGACCAACATTGGCTTCATGGATCTGTTTCTCAAAGCGGCGTGGTAGACGGCTCTACCTTCGGTAGAATTGATCTTTTCACCTTTGAACATCTCGTCTCTCAACTTTTCAACGTTGGCCTCCTTGGCCAACTTGATCAAGGCGTCGAGGATCTCGTCATTGACCAAGTTCTTGGAGAAATCAAACAAGATTTCCGAGCCATCGTAATTTTTCAACGTCTTGGAGTACTTCTCAAAACGTTTTGGGTCCTTTTGGAATTGCTCCAAAACATTGAATTGACCAATGGAGTCGTAGATAGATTGCAATTGCTTCCAGGCAGGCAACTCGGTGGCTAACTTGAAATCACCAAAAGACATGTTGAATTAACAGGTTCACTTAATTTATTAATCGCACCGGACGAAATTGTTCCAGGTATGATGAAATGGGAAATTGAGGCCATCATATGTTACTAATTAATTTGGCCTAGATTTTAAGTTTACAGCAAACCTTTCAGACGACAGGTTTTCAGTTACAAGGCTAATTGGGCATATCCGGTTTCGGGTTAATTTTCTGGCCCAGTTTATGTCTATGGTTGCTGCGGCTGTAGTAGCACCGTTCGTAGCCAGCCTCGCGGTAAAATGATTGTTCGGGTCGAGATCATTCGCACTAATCCTGTGATGTCTCTTCCTTCCCGGTGGGCCGACGATGGCGATGTAGTCCCCCAGCCCAAGCCCAAGGCCAAGCCCGCGCTCGAGAGCCGATGGGCCAGCGACGAGCCCGAAATCGCTCCGGCGCCAGACGTCTCGCTCAAATATAAAAAGCTACTGGAAGCTCTTGAGGAAGAACCCCAGAAAAAGTCCAGAAGACACAGAGACAGACATAAACACGACAAGAACGAACACTCAGCGAAGCACGAGCACGCGGCCAAGGAGTCCCACAAAAACGCTTCCCACAAACACTCTCCCAGCTCCAATAACGCTCACGATGATGAAGATGAGCTTCCACCAATGACCGATGCCGCCAAAAGTTTGGCCTCGCGCTTGGGCATGCCCACCCCACCTGCTTCCAGGCCTACTTCCCGGAAATCTGAGCAACCCAAGCAAGCAAAACGCAGGGACTCGGGCGCAGCTCGGAACGGACCAAAATCCAAAGATTCGGGACCCAAAGATTCGGGTGCAAGCCAGCACGGGGCTGAAGACGACGGCTTTGTCACCACAGACGAGTCTGATGACGAGCCTTTGCCCGAGATGAGCACAGCCGGCCAATCTCTTGCTTCAAGATTGGGCATGTTGTCGGTGGATGCCAAAAAAGCTGCTCCACAACCCAAACTGAAATACATGACTCCCAAACAGAAGAAGGAGGAGGCTCATAGAAAGAAGCTCGCTGACTCCAAGAGAAAGAAGCAGGAGCAGGAAGAATTAAAGTTAGAGAAAGACCGTGAGACCGCTAAGAAGGAAATAGAAAAGATCGTGGCAGAGATGTCTGATCCCAATCTTAGTTGGGCCGATGTCTAGTTGTACATTTATTCATCATGACGTTATGTGTATTATTATCATTATTTTCTGTGCTTTTTCCGCTGTATCTTTTGTAAGTAGGACTCAAAGTCCTCTTTTTTATGTATAATAAACGGTTTATGTTTATCGTCTAGGTTGAGCTTGAGATCGCCCGCTGGCACTCCAAGCTCACTGCACTTACCCACAAACACCACCCCCCGTCTGGCGTGCTTTACGCAGTTGATGATGTCATAGAAGGAGCTATAGTGGTGTAGGCTGACAACAACGTAGTCATTGGTGCTGATATCTGGTCCCCTGGTTATGATGGGTGGCTCTCGCAAGTCATTGCGGGCTATCTCCTCAATAAGAACCTTTTGAAATGGCGACATGCATGCTATAGATACTTTTGTGGTGTCGTTAATGATCTTGGTCAATGTAGAATAGAGTTTCACGATATACTCACCTTCCTGGACGTTGACATTTTCCTTGCTCTCTGTCACTGTATTGACATGAGAAACGGTATCCACAAACATTGGTAAGCTGACAACCGAACTGTTCACTTCAGTGTTTGGATACCTGCTGTGGTAGAATTTGTAAGTGTCTGACTCGACAAAAGTCTGCTTGAGCTTGACTGCTGTAACTCTCGGCTTCAATTTGAAGTAGAGAGAGTTCGAGCTTGCTGTGATCTGTGGGTCTGCCAATAACACCACTCGCTTGAGTCTGGTATTATTGATAAACAGACCCAAGACAGCTGACGTCTCTATACTCTGAGAATCAGAGATAATCACATTATCGTATTGGCATGTCGAAATGCTCAACAAGTCTCTCGCTATTACATCCGGAGAGACCACCACAGCTTTGAAAAAGTAGTTCATGAGATATGCCTTGACCTTCTCCTCCGAACCATCAAGATTAAGAATAGTAGAAATCGTGTCTAGCTGCTCAAACTTCAGAACGATACTGAAATAGTGCTTTGAGATCGACTCGAAGTCCGGGGTAACGTTATCTACATTGAAAGGATAGTCCTCTAGCGTCTTCTCCTTGGTACTCAACCCTTCCAAAAACAGTTTCCACTTTGGCTTAATGTAGAACTCGAAAAGGACTCGGCTTTGGTCGATGTCCAATTCTGGGATTTTCTCTGAAAGCGACAAGAAGTCTGTAAGCTCGGCAGCAAAAGTCAAGAGCTTTTCAATGATCGAGTATGGATCTTGCATTAATCCAGCGTACCCGGTCGAGTCAGTTACTTTACACGTGAAGTCTTGGAGAGAGCCGCTCAAATCGAAACCCTTGACCTGTTCAGCGGAAGAGAGAATTACAAGTGTTCTTTCGTTTGTGAAGTTGCTGCTCAAACTGGAAATGATAGACTTGATGACGGTTTTGGCACCTGAATGGGGTGGAGTTTGGATCGCTGTGAGCTTGTTCAGAAGCGAAGTTTTTACGGCTTCTATCTGTTCCAGGTTCAACTTGACACCTGAAGAGGCATTGTATTCAATGCCATTGGCTAACAGCAGTTCAAGTGGTTCTCCTTTCTGATCAGATGTGGAAATTTTTGAATCTTGTGCAAGCTTGATCTTCTTTCGAGGATTTCCATCGGTTTCTTCTGGAATATGGGCCGAGTCTGTAGAATCCAAGTGGACACTGTTATGTTCTTCTTGTTTTCCCAAGAGAATGTGTTCCAAAGATCCAGAAATCCGAGCGCCTTGGGATATAGATGTATAGCGTTCAAGTAGGTATGCGTTAGATGAAGACGGTACCCTCACAATATAGTTGTACCGCTGAAGAGTTTCGTCGTTAGGAGAAAAATTATCCACCCAGACCTGTAGCTTTGGGCCTCTCCTGTTGACTACTTGTGGCTGAACAACTTGAAGAAGCTCCAACCCATACTTTCTTTCCCTTTCTTTGTTTGAATATTTGTTGGGGTTCCCAAGGGCAATGACAAGCAATGGCGAACCTTCTATGATACTGTTGTCATCTCCCGCAGGTACTGTAATTTCCAATCTTCCCTCTTTGGATTTGATTGCGTCGATCTTCAGAAAGTACTTACTCTTTCCTTTGATAGAGAGCTGTAGCTTGCGATCCACGGTAATGCTCAACCTGTTAAGAACATCCACCATGTGGTTGTTGATGTGGTGCTTGAGGCCATGCGTCAAGTCAATGTTCTGTTTGGTGAGCAAGTCGTCTGTGGAGATGTAACTAAGCAGAACCTGAGAGTATGCACTGGGGAAGAGCGACAAGAGTTCGCATGTGGAGAGTTCTTGATCGTCAACAAGAGTCAGCTCGTTCCACCCATAAAATGAGAAATCGATTGGAGTGGGTCTTAATAATTGACCAACGAGTGGTTCAATTTCAGAGTTGGCGATTTCGATGCCTACCGATTCCACAAGCAACTTAACAGAAACCACTCCTATGTTGATGCATGTGTGTAAAAACAACACCAAAGAGCGTAGAAACTCCACGCAAGACTCTGACTTCGTAGGTTCGAGTTCAAGCGACATCGAGACGATCCCACGCAACCACTTCACTTGCAAGTTGAATTGGGCGGACTCTGCAGGGTTGGAGCTTTCGAGCGATTTCGTGACAGTCTCTAGCTGCTCGGAAAGATTATTGTCGTCAATAAGTTGTGGATCTTGGAGAAAGAAAGGCCCAAGAACATACAATTTGATCTGAGCAACAGCCAGGTGGTCCGGTCTGCGTGACACTAGCTGGGTGAGGAACTTGACTATCAAGGCAGAGAGTCGAAAGTTGGAATTCTGGTCCAAGTCGGTGGATAAAGTCAAGATTCTATGCAATAAATGGGTGAATTTTTCACTGTCCAACAAGGTGTCAACAATACGCAAGCTTCCTGCCTGCACCTCGTGCAAACACAACACCAAAATCAACTCTATGTGGTCCATCATGGCGTCCTGGTCGAAAAAGGGCCAGAGAACATGGTCAAAATAGTCTGAATATGATAAAAACTCCACGGTGACCCGGGGTTTCTGCAAGAGCAATTTATGCACGTCGGTCACTAGGCCCGTGGCCCACTTCTTTGGGGGGTTGGGGCGCCACCGCCGCAGCAACTGGCCTAGCAGAGACATTTGGTGTGAAGGTTCAATGAGCATCTCATAACAATCCGGTCACCTGACTGCGCACCGACTTTTCAGCTCACAAATTTTTCACCTCCAGTATGTTCAAGATCGGTGTGCGTTATCTCAGCAGCGCCCGGCCGTTGCTCAACGAGCTCCCGTTGAGCGTCCGGCCCGTGCTTGCCGCCAAGCAGTTCATCCCCGACGACGCTTCCAGATCCAAAGTCCGGTCGCTCAAGCGTAAAGAGCAAAGACTCAAGAGACAGATTATCAGAGACGTCAACAACTTGAAGAAACACTCGCTTGAGAACGTCCAGTTCGAGGTGGACCCCGTGCTCGGCGACCCCAAGAACACCTTCATGCAAAGAGTGCGCCAGGAGATGGACGATACCACCAACTTGGCCAATGGATATGAGAGAGAAGATTTCGAAAAATTGTTGTACGGCGCCCAGAAGGCCACCTTCGACAAGGCCAGCAACAACAACGTGTTGTTCGACTCTGCGGTCGACGTAGAGTCCAGAAAAAAGCGGGCGGTCATGACCATTCTCAACATCAAGAATACCAGTGCTAAAGACAAGCGACAATTTGCCATAAAAAGAGCCGTCAGCGAGTTCCAGAAAGAAGAGGGCGACACCGGCTCGCCCGAGGTGCAGGCGGCCATCTTGACGGTGAAGATCCACTTGGGCATGGACCACGTCAAACAGTTCCCCAAGGACAAGGTCCACACTGACCGGGTGCGTATAATGGTGCAACAGAGACAAAGAATATTGAAATACTTGAAGAGAGACAGACCTCAAGACTATTTCTACTGCATTGCCAAGTTGGGATTGACCGATGATGTGATCACCAGAGAATTCTCCATGGGCAGACAATACTTCCAGGACTACAAGGTCTGGGGTGACAAGCCATTGATCAAGTTATCGGACAAACAGAAGAGAAAGGAGCAGAAGTACGCAGACTTGGAGAAGAAAGTCACCTCATATAACCAATTGGCGAAGAAGAACCAGGAGTTGTTGGACAACTAATCTTGTACATAATATACATTCTACCATACAGTCTATTCATTAAAGGTCTTCGTACACGATCGTATCTATAAGCTCGTCCACCCGGATGTTGGACTTGTCGTCCTTCAAGATCTCTATCTCCCGGTTCAACGAACTGAGCAGACGATCAATGTCGGATTTTAGGTCGGAGCTCTGTTTCAACAATTGGTCCAACTGCTCAAAGAGCCCCTGGTTGTCGAGGCAGAGCTGCTCGTAGATCAAGCCCAACGCCTCGATGGTCGAGTGTCTTTTGTCCTGGAGGTTGGCCTCGATTATTTCGCTGGGCGTCAATTTATCCACCTCCACCGGCGCTATCGAGCCGTTTTCTTTTCGCTGCTGTGCGGTCTGGATGATCTCGTCGAGCTCGTCGAGCTTGTTCTCGAGATCGCGCTCTTTGAAGATGAGGTCGAACTCCTTGACTGAGTTGTTGAGCCAGAATTCCACGATCTGAGACCTGGCTATCTCGAGCGCTTTGACGCCGTCTTCGGAGGACGCTATGGCGGGAAAGCACTTGCGGATCTGCTCCATGGAGAGCGACTTCTTCACCGACTGCTCTAGTGCCTTGGTGCACACCAACCGGAGTCGCTGGTACCGGATTTTCTCGTGGGGTTCGGACATGTTTTGATCGCGGTGAGAATCGGTCAGCTGTAGACAAATTAATAGCGGTTCCGACTGGTAGAAGAGGGAGTACCGGACAGGATAGGACACGAAAGTATGACACTGTCTCCACGCGTGGGGTTACTGACGAATTAATTAAATTATTTACTGGCGGTGGATTTTGCAGAATATACAGAACTGCAATCTGTCCCTAGTCTCGACTCAATATTCGTAGCCTACAACTTAGCAGCCACACAGCCGGACACAACCAGACAATCCGATAGCCAGATAGCCAACTACACACCACACCACAGCTACAGCAACAACCGCTTGCGTAAAACTGGCAAACCTTGTGAACCCGCACATTTTATCCACCATGTCTGATCCTCGTACTCTTATAGCCGAAGCCGAGAAGTTGACCAAGCCGCAGCTGGGGTTCTTCTCGTTCATCTCGGGGTCGTCGCAGTCGTACCGGCTCGAAGAGGCCACCGACTTGTACATCCAGGCCGCCAATCAGTACCGGTTGAATAAAGACTACCACAGCGCCGGAGCCCAGTTTGTCAAGGCCGCCGACATCCAGAAGCTGTTGAACAACCACAACGACGTCGCCAACCACCTCATCGAGGCGTACAAGTGCTACAAGGATGTGTCGCCGCCCGACGCCATCGACTCGCTCTCACAGGCCATCCACATCTTCTTGACCCAGAACGGCCAGTTCAGACGGGCTGCCAACTTCACCATGGACTTGGCCGAGTTGCACGAGGCCAACGGCGACGTGGACTCGGCCATCAAGAGCTACGAGCAGGCCGGCGACTACTTTGTCACCGACCACGCCGATGCGCTATCCAACAAGGCCTTCTTGAAATGCGCCGACTTGTGTGCCTCCTCGGGCGACTACCACCGCGCCATCAAGTTGTACGAGGTCATCATCAAGAAGTCCGTGGGGAACAGCTTGTCCAAGTGGAATTTGAAGGACTACTTCTTCAAGTCCATTTTATGCGCCTTGTGCCTCGAGGATATAGTAGAGGCCCAGAAGAAGTCCGCCAGCTACCTCGAAGAGGAGCCCTCCTTCGAAGGCACCCGCGAGTACAGACTCATCCAGGATGTTTTCGACGCCATCGAGCAGGGCGACACCCAGTTGTTCTCGGATAAGGTGTTTGACTACGACCAATTCTCCAAATTGGACAAATTGAAGACGTCGTTGCTCTTGAAAATCAAGAATACCGTCGTGGAGAAAGACGACGACGACTTGTTATGATCACCGTTTAGTTTATTTTATATACATATTAATTTGAGTTGTTGTCGAGCTTCTCCGACTGCTCCTCGTCTGGCACCGCCTCTTTGCCGTCTATGAAGTTCTGCTTGACCAAAAACAGAAACGCACTCACCACCCCCAACCCGGCGAGTCCCATTCCCATATAGAATGCTCCTCTGATGCCCTTTTCCATTACTTCAAAAGTCTCCGGCTGGTCTTTTATCAAGTAGGTCTCGACCGTGCCGGCGATTCCCAAGCCAATAGAGATAGAATAGTTGACAATGGTGGCCACAAGCGAAGCAGCTACACCTTGCTGGTGGCGGGGTAACGCCTGGGCAAGCACTAACGTGGCAGCAGGAAAACTCATATCCATGCCAAATGGAGCAATCAAGTACGAAACAAACTTCTGACCCCAGTAGATCTGTCCGACCGGCCTTGTTCCCATCAAAACGTTTGCAAGTAAGAAAAATATTAAGGCTGCAAACATAATGAAGGACACCTTCACCCTATGCAATAAGAATGCCGTAGTACCAGCTGCCAACAAACCAATAATAAGACACGGGAGCGAGTGGACCGTCGATATCATCGGGTTCCAACGGTCTAACACAAGACTAAACCTGAACCCATAAAAAAGCCAAACTCCAAAACTGGACCACCCAGCCCCAATACAAATAAGGACAAAACCAGTGTCTCCTTTCAATGCTGCGCCTGGAACAAGTGGTGACTTGGCTTTCGTCTCGACAAAGCAGAAAATTCCCAAAAATAAGGCTCCTACTATCAAGAGAACATACACATAAACGGTTTCCCAGCCAATGTTGGCACCTTGGTTCCAAGCAAAGTTGAAAAGAACCAATCCAATCACCCCGGTGATTGAACCAAGCCAGTCGAAATCTCTGATGGACTCACTACGATTTCCTATGCGTTGGGGGATTGCAAAGTAGGCTATTACTGCAATTCCCAAACACACACAGCAGTTAATCCAAAAAGCCCAAGCCCACCATGCTCTCATAGTAAGCAAACTGGTGAACAAAGCCCCAATAATAGCTCCTCCAGGGGCCAATGCTCCGAAAAGACACATATAGATGATTCTTTTGAAGCCGGGTGGGTAGTAGTGACTCAATAATGCAATAGAATTGGGATAGGCAATAGAATAGCCCAAACCCTGCAAGCCTCTCATAACGTCAAAGAATATCACGGAAGATGTGTATGCTGTGAAGCCCAATAATAAGGTGGCTAAAGCAACCACACAGTATGCAATTATGTACATGGTCTTATAACCATAAATATCTCCTAGTCTTCCAAAAATCAAGATAAAAGTACCCACAGTTAATGCAAAGGCAGCAGAAAACCATGACTGTTCACCAGGATCATCAGGCACTCCAAACGACTTCGCCAAGTCTAACGCAATAGGAATAGTTTGAATAGTTCCAGCTTGAGTCATCATCTGTGTGAAACAAGCACAGGCCACGAAGAGAATTTCTCTTGGGACTGAGATTTCTTCCGGTGATGGGATGGGTGGGAGCTCATCAAGCTCATTGGCATTGTCGTCGTCTATTTTTTGCTTCAGGCCCTCATTTGTATGGCTTCTAGAGGTTTCCAAATCTGACATTTGGATCTAAAATTCCGAGATGTCCAACGCCGGGAGGTTTAAAGTATAAATAAGAGCTCAAATACATCCTAAAAGGCCTTTATATTAATAAACATTACTAAAGTTAGTTTTAAAGTTTTGATCATTTTAGTATTTCGAAATCACCTGCGCTAAAAACGGCCGGAAAAAAACAACGACTCCGTCCGCTTCTATAGCCTCACTAAGACAGTTTCTTAATTGGACCAAATATTCTAAGATCTTCCCGAATCAATACCTTTATGGAAATTAGGTTTTATTGGGGAAGGTCAGTTCTTCTCAGCCTGGCACCAATTGCCGCAAAACTGGCTAGACCCGGGATATGCTTACAAACAAAAAGAACGGTCATATAGTAGAATGCTCTATAGGCTTTTACCAGCTGGTCTGGACGTCCAATTGCATTGTTTCAATTATATTTTTGAGGACCCTTTTTGCATCAAGGCATCAACGGTTATTTTATAATAGTCGTTATACGAATTTTAATTACATTAGTCTATAAAATAAATAATACTGAAATTATACCGTGGTTTCATTGGTCTCTTGTTCCTTTTCAGGCTTTTCTCCTCTGTCCAAAGAAGACTGAACAATAACAAAAATGGCTGCACTGATAATTCCTAAACCCGCCAAGCCAGCGCCCATATAGTATGAATTTCTGATTCCCGTTTCAGTTGTGTCAAAAGAAGGTTCTAAGCCTTTGGTGGTGTAAAGTTCCACGGTACCAGCAAACCCTAAACCAATTGAAACAGAATAGTTAACCACGGTTGCGACTAAAGAGGCAGCCACACCCTGTTGATGCCGAGGCAAGGCATGAGCAAGAACCAAAGTAGCAGCGGGGAAACTCATGTCCATGCCGAACGGCGCTATAGCATAGGAGAAGAATTTCTGGCCCCAATAAATTTGCCCTATTGGCCTGGTGCCCATCAAAATATTGGCAACAAAAAAACTCAACATTGCTGCCAACATGATAATGGAAACCGGGATCTTATGCAAGAAGACAGCGGTAGCACCTGCTGCCAACAATCCCAGAACAAGACATGGAATTGCCTGAACACTGCTCAAGATAGCAGAGAATTTGTCTAAATCCAAACTCATTCTGAAACTGTAGAACAACCAAATACCAAAACTGGACCACCCAGCAGCTAAGCAGACCAAAACAAACCCGGTAGACCCTTTGAGGGCGGAGGGAGGAACTAGAGGTTTAGCGGCCCTCTTTTCAACAAAGAAGAATGCTGCCACACACAAAACACCCACAATCAAAAGCACATAGACATACGGCTTATCCCAGCCGACGTTGGGACCCTGGTTCCAGGCGAAATTGAAAAGAATCAACCCAGCCACGCCAGTGACGGAGCCCCACCAATCAAAGTCTTTGATGGACTCGGTACGATTACCGATTTTCTTGGGGATCACGAAGAACCCAAGCACTGCAACCCCGGCAGAAATGATGCTTAGCACCCAGTAGGCCCACGGCCACCACGCTTTGACGGTAAGCACCGAAGCGAAAAGCAAGCCGAAAGTTGCGCCTGTCGGAGCCACCGCCCCGTAGAGACACATGATGACGGTTCTCTTGGTAGAGTGGGGGTAGTAGTGGGTGACCAACGCAGCAGAGTTGGGGAATGCAATAGAAAAGGCAAGGCCTTGAAGGCCTCTCATGACATCGAAAAATACCACCGACGTCGTGTAAGCAGAAAAGCCGAGCACCAAGGCCACTACGGTCAAGATGATGTACGCCGACACATACATGGTCTTGTACCCATAAATGTCTCCTAGTCTTCCGGAAATTAAAATAAAGGTACCAACTGTCAAAGAAAAGGCTGCCGAAAACCACGATTGTTCACCAGGCGAGTGCTCGACATTGAAATGCCTGGCCAAGTACAGCATCGTGGGGATCGTTTGGGCCACACAGGCCTGCGTGAGTATCTGAGAAAGACATATACAGAAAACGAATAAGATCTCTCTAGTGGTAGAAATTTGGTCCGGGCCGGGGATTGGGTGCAACTCGACCGTTCCTTGCTCCGTAGCTTTTTCCAGCGGCACATCACCGGGCTCTGTAGCGCTCGAGTTCATCTCGACCATATTGACAGACATGTCTTTACAGATGTTTTCAGTAAACGCATTGGTATAGTGAAAAATATTAAAATTTAATAAGCATTAGTAATTTCTTCGGATAAATCAATAGTGAAATATCGGGAAAAATCTGCCGGTAAGCTGCACTCTACGGGTATTATCACGGAAATCTAAGTCGATTTTTTTGCAGCTACCTGTATAGAGAAAGTTTAATGGTGTCTAAATTATTATGGTTTGACTGCCAAAATTTTAGTTGAGCTTTCGTCCCAAGACCGACCAGTTTTCTAATTACTGTTTATTAATGACTATTTGGTTTCTCTATACAATCACACTGGCTTACCTCCAATGACCTCACTCCATCTTCTGACCTCAGCTGGCACAACCACGGTTTCTGGAACCACTTCGAAGGTTGGCTTGGAGGCAATCTTGGCCTCCAAACACTGGGCAAAGAGAAGAGAAGTGTTTGGCTCGTTGAAAAGAGGAATGGCAAAGTCAATAGCATTTCTTCTCATAACGTAGTCCTTGTCCAACAAGTCCTCGGCTCTGGCACGGGCCAAATTAATGACAGTAGCAATGTCCTTATCTTGGAAGATCTCTCTCAATGCTCTCTTGTCGGTCTTGGGGAACTCGATGATCTCGACTGGGGTGTCAACATACTTTCTTAAGTAAGCAGCGGTGTCTTCGTCAGCAGTGTAGAAATTGTAGCCAACTCCTGAGATGGTCTTGGCGACAACTCCCAACTTGTCGTTGGTCAAGTCTCCTCCGAGCAAGATACCTTGGCCTGGTTGAGGAACCTTGAAGTTCATGGTAGATTGGATAGACGTCCAGTAGGCTTCCACCAAGTCCTTTCCGAAACAAGCAACTTCACCAGTAGAAGACATCTCAACACCCAAGAATGGGTCGGCTCCAGCAAGTCTAGTGAAAGAGAATTGTGGAACCTTGGTAGCAACTCTGTCGTATTTGATGTCCATGAGATTTGTTGGAGCTGGGACATTTTCTTTGATCAAGGCCAGGACAGCAACATCAATAAAGTTAGTACCCAAGACCTTAGAAACGAATGGGAAAGAACGAGAAGCTCTGATGTTACATTCAATGACCTTCAATTCGCAGTCTTCATCACCAAGAGTACCGTTTTGGTCGTTCTTGATAATTTGCATGTTGAAAGGACCAGTAATCTTCCAAGCTTCAGCAACCTTGTCAGCAATGACCTTCAATCTTTGCAT
Organism: Keqinozyma sinolaborantium; assembly: GCA_039762375.1. Lineage (NCBI taxonomy): Eukaryota > Fungi > Ascomycota > Pichiomycetes > Serinales > Debaryomycetaceae > Keqinozyma > Keqinozyma sinolaborantium. The sequence continues at coordinate 136,448 of JAQRFW010000009.1, read as the reverse complement.
AATGATTGGAGACAAGTTTTGTGGTGGTAAAACCAAAGTGGCATCACCAGAGTGGACACCGGCATTTTCAACGTGCTCAGAAACAGCATGAACCAAAACTTGACCTTCGTTGGCAACAGCATCAATGTCGATTTCTTGAGCACCTTCGATGAACTTAGAGATAACAACTGGGTGGTCTTGCGAGACCTTCGAGGCGTTAGACAACTTAGAGTCCAATTCGGCTTGAGAGTTAATCACAGACATAGCAGCACCACTCAACACGTAAGATGGACGGACCAAGACAGGGTAACCGACTTCGTTGGCAAAGGCTTCGGCCTCCTCGATAGAGGTCAACTCCTTCCATTGAGGTTGGTCAACTCCAATGGAGTCCAAAATTTGAGAGAATTTGTGACGGTCTTCAGCCTTGTCAATATCTTCTGGGTTGGTACCCAAGATGTTGCAGCCTTCATTTTGCAAAGACAAAGCAATGTTCTGAGGCAATTGGCCACCAACACTGACAACAACTCCTTGAGAGTTTTCGATTTCGTAAATGTCAAGAACTCTCTCCAAGGACAATTCTTCGAAGTATAATCTGTCGACTTCATCGAAATCAGTAGACACGGTTTCTGGGTTGTAGTTGATCATGATAGTCTTGTGTCCAGAGTTACGCAATGCTCTAGCAGCAGAAACAGCACACCAATCGAATTCAACCGAGGATCCAATACGGTAGACACCAGATCCCAAAACCATGGTACCCTTATCGTTGAAGTCCAAGTCAGAGCAAGTAGCGTTGTAAGTAGTGTACAAGTAGTTGGTGTTAGCTGGGAATTCAGCAGCAAGAGTGTCAATCTTCTTGACGAAAGGAATAATACCGTAATCCTTTCTGGCCTTTCTGACTTCCAATTCCTTAGCACCGACACAGAGACCGATTTGCTTGTCAGAGAAACCCAATTTCTTGGCTCTTTGCATCAAGTCACTGTTGATCTTGGCCAAGTCGCCAACATTTTCCAATTCTCTGTACATGTTGACAATGTTCATAATTTTGTACAAGAACCACTTGTCGATCTTGGTCAAGTCATGGACTTGGTCAACAGTGTAGTTTTCGTGCAACAAAGCTTGTCCAACAGCCAACCATCTTCTGTCGCCAGGGTTAGCCAAGGCATCATCCAAGTTGTCAAAGTGGTCTCCTTGAACACCGACAAAAGATGGGTCAACTTGTCTGATAGCTTTTTGGAAGGACTCTTCGAAGGTACGACCAATGGCCATAACCTCACCAACAGACTTCATGGCGGAACCAATGTCTCTCTTGACGTGTTGGAATTTAGCCAAATCCCATCTAGGAATCTTGGTGACCATGTAGTCCAAAGAAGGCTCGAAGTTAGCAGTAGTGGTGGTAGTAACAGGGTTTGGAAGCTCAGGCAAAGTGTGACCTAAAGCAATCTTAGCAGCAGTGTAAGCCAATGGGTAAGCGGTAGCTTTAGAAGCCAAGGCAGAGGAACGAGACAAACGGGCATTGACCTCAATGACTCTGTAGTCTAATCCATCTGGTTGTAAAGCATATTGAACGTTACATTCACCAACAACACCCAAGTGTCTAATGATCTTAATAGCAGCACTTCTTAACATGTGGTATTCTTCGTCAGATAATGTTTGGGATGGAGCAACCACAATGGAGTCACCGGTGTGGATTCCCAAAGGATCGAAGTTCTCCATGTTACAAACAGTGATACAGTTACCAACACGGTCTCTGACGACCTCGTATTCGACTTCTTTCCAGCCCTTAAGAGATTTTTCAACCAAAATCTGGGGAGCCAAAGAAAGAGATTGAGAGGCCAAGTTCTTTAATTCCTGCTCGTTGTTAGCGAAACCAGAACCAAGACCACCCAAAGAGTAAGCGGATCTGACAATGATTGGGTAACCGACGTTTTCGGCGGCAGCCAAAGCATCGTCAACAGTGTCAACTGCAATAGATTCGGCAATTGGGATGTTGATTTCGTTCAAAGCTTGAGCGAACAAGTCACGGTCCTCGGAAGTTTCCAAGGTCTTGATAGGAGTACCCAACACCTTAACCCCGTATCTCTCGAAAACACCCATTTTTTCCAATTTCACTCCAACGTTCAAAGCAGTCTGTCCACCGAAAGTCAACAAGATACCGTCGGGACGTTCTCTTTCGATGATGTAAGTGATGTATTCAGGAGTAACAGGCAAGTAGTAGATTTCGTCGGCCAATGCATGAGAAGTTTGGTTGGTAGCGATATTAGGGTTAATCAAGATCGACTGTTTGTCGGCTTCTTTCAAAGCCTTGATGGCTTGCGAACCGGAATAATCGAATTCACCGGCCTGGCCGATGGACAAACCACCCGAGCCAATGACCAAGACTTTGGATACATCCACAAGTTTTTGGGCGTGGTCGTCGGTGAAGTTTTTGAGCAATTCACCTCCAGGATAAGCAGCTTTAGCAGCGATTGGAGCATACTTGGAGAAGTTTCTAGCAAACAAAGTGCGGGAGGTCAACGCAGGTAAGACGCTGGATCTCTTGCACAAGTGAGCCAAGGCTGGCTTCAATAACTTCATTTTTGACTAGAAAGAAAAGTTGGAAGCGATAGAGTGAAAAATTTATTGTGTCCGAAACAGGCAATGAGTCAGAATAACCGCGTTGTAAGATCAGAGAATTACCCGGAACATGCACGTGACCACCAAAATTAAATGTGCCCTGGGGCCGGTGGTTTGTCCAAGCATCTCGGCTTATACAGAGAGACACATCAGCGAGGCCGCTCGACTCTTACAACTACAAACACTGTCGTCCAGTCTGAGATTCTCCCAACCCAGGCTCGCCAGTGAAAAATTATCTCTTCGCATAATTCAGACGTCACCACCATTGCATAACGACATGTCGACGCCGGTGACTAATGCCCTGGAGGACAGTCTTGCACGAGAGTCGGACGTCACCATCTCGACCAGCGTCACTCCCAACACCGAGTATAAGGGCTTTTTTTTGAATGTTGTGGCCGGATTGATGCTTTCAGCCTACATCGCTTGGACTGTAGTGCCGGACGTGGTGTTCGAAGAGTACCTTCAATTCGACTACTTCCCCGACAAGAAGTGGGCGGTGGCGGTGCCGGCGTACTCGCTCATGGCGATGGCTTTTGCCTACTTGACGCTCGCATTGTATAATACCGAGGTGCTAACGTTTCCATTGGACGACATTCGGACGTTCGTGGACGACAAGGCGGTGATAGTGGGCCACGACGAGCCCGGCTGGGAGAAACGGGCCGAAAAATTGGACTACTATGTGGACCATGCGCCCAGCGGAGTGTGGGACTTGCCCATCACCTTGACTAACGAAGTGCTATATAACGACTAACGATAATGAATACGTATATCCACATAACTATATACCGTAGACGTGGTAGAGCTGGTGTCTCGACTCTGCGTCCACCTGGTTCAACACTTGATTGTTGAAGACATCATCTCCCAACAAAGTTTTGTAGCTGATGAGAAGCTGTCCAAAGAGATCTTTGAGTTCGTGTGGCGGTTCCAAGTAGTTGGCGATGCAAGATACAAACACCGCCAAGTTCTTCTTCCCTTGGACATTTGAGAGGCCACCAAACCCTTGATCGGGATTGGCGTTGATGATATTGAGCATTCCTTGGAAACCAGTTTCCTTTTCATTGTTATCTATCAAGTAGAGCATTTGAGAGCACCATTGTAAGATGAATTCGGGGAGTCTGGGCGCAACTACTTCGGCGCCCCCAGTAATCCCCATTCTTCCCAAGCAAATGGCGGCGTTCTCCAATACGGTTTGAGGAGTGTCCATGCTGTTAATCACTGGGATGAGCAAGTCGACCAAGTTGCCCATAAACGAGCTGATCTTGGCAAACGGCAACCTCATCACAATCTCACCCAATGCCCAGATGGCATTGTTGTACACCGGGTATGAGTTGTATGATCTGTTGTTGATTTCGTTCCCAATGAACACCATGATCTGATCCAAGTATGGAGCAACCGTATTGTCAACGAGGAAAATGGCAAGATCCCCAAGTAATGCATATGCTGATTGACGAACATCGTCGGTGTGGTCTTCGAAACATTTGAGCACGAGCTCCATCAAGTTCGAATTGTGTTGTTGGATCAAGTCTGCCGAGTGAGATCCAAACCCTTGAATTAAACCATCGATCAAGTCAAGCGAGGTGACTATGAAGTCCTTTTCTGGTGCTTCTATTAACGGATCAGTTTGGCATTGCATGTCAATCTGAATGCAGTCAGATAAGATCTTGATAGCTCTCTCGTACACGGGCACAGCGTATGGGGCAAATAATTCTCCGAGGGTTGCTGCCACTGATGCCATACACTCGAGCAATGGCCATAATGCCGGGTCTTGGTCGTCCAACATTTGCCATTTGCTCAAAAGAGGGGGCAACAAAACGTCAACATATTCGGATTTAGATGCCAACCTCTTGTGGCCCATCGCTTCAACAAAAGTCTGGAAACAATCGTAGAGTATTATCATGTTCTTACGTTGATAGGTCTCGAAGCACTGTGTGAAATGCTTCAAAAGTTCTGGCAAGTACGCCCCGATGATATCTGGGTCTGTTTCTTCGATAAAGGCCGAAAGGGCAGAGCATGCTGCTTCCTGAACCACCTTCTTCTTATCGAGAGAACATGCAATTATAGCGTGGAACGTAGGGTCAAAGTAGCTGGAGTATTCTCCGCCCTCGTGCGCCTCTTCGGCCACCCAAGAGGCAAATCTAGAAATAGTCCAACAAGAAATTTGTCTGACTCTTGGCTCTTCGTCCTTAAGACGGTCGACCAAGAACGGCACCAATGTAGGTAACTTGTCTCTGGACAACTCTATGCAACTCTTGCTGATAGCACCGAACGCGAGGATGGCAGCCTCTCTTACTTGCCACTCGGGAGAAACTATACGTTCCTGAAGAATAGGAAGCGACACTTCTAATACTTCAGTGGGCAAATTAAGAGAGAAGATATCCAAAGTGGCGGCTCCACATTTTCTGACGCTCCAGTGGTCCAATTCCATTTCATCATCGTCATCGTCGTCCAAATCGTAGTCGGAGTCCGAGTCGTCGTCAAAGCTGGCCTTGTTGTTTTTGGCAGTGTTCTTTGAAGCGGCCTTGTGGGCATCCTTTGACTTGGCATTCTGGGGCTTAATGTCCTCGTCTCTGTCGGCGACATCTGCGTCGTCTTTATCGTCCACTAGTCTCATAAAGAACACTTCTTCTTCAGAGTAGACCATTTTCTGGAGCAACACTGGAAGAATATCACCGAGTCGGTGCTTAAACATGTTCTTGTTGTGCTCGGCTTCGGGGGAGGTGGCTAAGGCCAAGAGGAACTCGCAGGCTTCAAGAGCCACTTCTTCCTCATCGTCTTGCATCAAGTGCAAGCAGTAGGTGATGACGCCGTCCAAGTGAGGCAAGAGCTTGTCAGCCCGGGTCTCCAAGATCGACGCAAACACCTTACAGACGTACTTCTTGACGTCGTCGGTGGGATCGTGGGCCAACTGGAAGAGCTTGCTCAAAAACACATCGATGTACACGATAAAAGACTGGGACTTCAAGGGAATGAAGTAGTTAACGCACTCGAGCGTCAACGCCCTTATCTTGCCGCTCTTCTCGTGGGTCGCCAAGTTGACCAAGTGAGACATCAAAAAGTCCAAGGGCCGCTCTCCGTTGAACTCACAGTCCAAGGTTTTGGCGCTGTCCTCGCAGATTTTGGCAAGGGCGCCCATGGCGGCCTCCTGCGTCTTGAAGTCGTCGCCGTCGGTGCTGGCGATCTGCACCAATTTGGTGAGGGCCTGCGGCCAGCCTTCGAGACCGTAAATGGAAAACAACGACGTAATGACGTTTCCAGTGGTGTTTCTCACCATGTTGTCCGGCGACATGAGCCCGTCGGTGATGGAATCAAGAAGATGCTGTCTTTGGGCGACGCTGAGGTTCTTCTTCAAAATGGAGTTTTTAAGGTTGATACCGGCAGCAGCACGGATATCCGACTTGGCGGAGTCGTCGACCACGAGGATATGGAAGAGATAGTTCTCTATTTCGGGCTGCTGTCTGGCCTGGATAAGTGCATCGTTGGCCTGATTTCTCTCGTGGTTATTAGCAGAGAGCGTGCCTCTAATGATATTTTTCAACTGGTCGATAGCGTGGGGATCGGCTGTAAACGACATATTCACCTGTTGAGATCACACCTTCACCCAGCTGTTCGTCGGCAACTATAGGTACAAATTGAATAAATACGCTTGAGTTCGTTAACTTGCAAGCTAAAAAGTTTTTCTTCTGAAAGCGTGGTGCGGCTCAGGATGAGGTGTAGTTAAAATTCTACTAGATTAAGATATGCATTCGCTAGAAAAGATCAACTTTTCTTCTACAACATCTCGTCGATTTCAGCCAACCGCTCCGCCAACTCGTCGAATTTCCCAAGAATGGGGACAAACATGTCGTGGACCGGCTTGGATTTTCTTCTCTCCGAAACGTCTTTGTTGGTAGACTTGTAGCCCACAAGGGTGCTATTGCTCAACGAGTTGAGGCTGGTGAGCGGCGTGACCGTAGAAGTGTCGTCCCGGTAGTCGTGGTCATTCTGGATCCGGCTGGATTCCGCAATGTAGTCGTCTAATTCAGACTCGGAGTTTTCGTCTTGGTCTTCGTCATCGATAGGCGTGAGTACATGCACCTTGCCGTCCTTGTGAGTCAGGGCCCGCGAGCTTGGCGCCGACGACTCGCTCGTCAGCTCAATGCCCTTGAACCGGCCCTGGTCGTAGTACGAGTCGTACTCGTCCATATCCAACTCTTGCTGGATATCGCTGGTGACCTGGGTGAGTCTGTCGAGAAGCTCGGAGCGCCGCAAACGCTCGCTCGCCGGCGTCGAGTTGCGCGAGTCCTGGTTGAAACTGGCGTTCACGGGGGTCTTGTAGTCGTCATCTTGGAAAAGGTCGATTTTGTCGTCTCCAGAGAGTGGTAGAGAGTCAAACTTGGCATCAGATTTGTTCTGGGGGGTATGGAAATCCTGTGCCTCGGGTGATAAGAGAGGTAATTTCACAGGTCTAGCAAGGCTTTCTTGAGATTCACTCGAGGTGCTCTTGGGGTTGGGGGACCGGTGGTTGATGGAGGAGTCGTCGCTGTCGTCCTGCCACTGGTCGTCGATCTGGCGCTCGTACGGCGACACGAACGGCGGGTCGGACGCCACGTTATTTCGCTTGTTGACCACCAACGGCGTCTCCGAGGGAAACACGTCGCTGAGGATCTCTGATCTCTTTTCTTCGTCTGCAGGGCCCTCTTCGAACGCAGGAAGATTATAGTAATGCTCGGGGAAGTCGTTGTCGATGTCCTCTGAGTTGGAATCTTCGATGTTTTCATCAAGCACCAAATCATTCAAATCTTCAAACGTCACAGATTTGTTGATGTTCAGGGGTCTCGAGCCGTTCTTGAGGATGCTTCCGGAGCGAGACAATGCAGATACGTTGGGGGAGTTTTGGAACATCACCGGGCTTCCCAAGCCAAGCGATGAGGACGACTTTTCGGCGTCGAGAAGCTGGTCGACCACGGTTTCTGGACGCGACTCAGGCCGGGACTCTCTGGGCTCTGGCCTCGTCTCTGGCCTCGTCTCTGGAATCGTCTCCTCTGGCTCTATTTGTTGCTCTTTCTTGGCCTCTTTGGCATCTACAGCCTCGCCCACCAGATCAAGAAGGTCCCGGGCCGATTTCTCGAGCTCTTCGTTCTTGAAACAGTTCAAACGGGCCAAGCGCTCGCCGAACGTCTCGAGACACTCGGCAGGCACGAAACCCACCTTGCCGTCCTCGTCGTCGGTGAGTATTTCGTCGTCGGAGTCGACATCGGCCGTTCGGCTTCGAAGAGCGATTTTCTCGTCTTTGGTCAACTTGCGTACGAGCCACCAGTAGTTGTCCTGGTCGTTGATGAGGTACACCGGCTCGTCGCGCGAGATGGAGCAATGCAGCGGGTCGGGGCCCGAGAAGTCGTAGAGGCCGTATAGTTTGTCTGGATCCAACTCTCGAGGCGGCGACCTGGGCGGCGAGGGCGGGAGAAAGTCGTCGTCGTCGTCTTGGTAGTCGTCTTCCTCGCGGTAGTCGTCGTCGCGGAGGTCGGCGTCGAAGAACTGGGGCTCGTGGGCCAGCAAAAGAGGCAGCGACTCTTCGATGGGCGTGGACGCCGCTGGCGGATCGGAGCTGTGGTAGTTCTTGCCGAAGGTGGTGACAAACTGCTGCTGGCGCTGGGAGAACAAGCCGTCGGCGTCGAAGTCGTTTTTGTTTTCTTTGATGTACAGTATTACATTAGAATGCAAGTCGGATTTGGAGAGCTCAGGCTTGCGGATGACGACCGAGGAGCCCTGCGACGCCATCGACGCCAGGCTCTGCTGGGTCTGGTGGGACGCGGCCGAGATGTCCGACAATTTGCGGGACTGGAGCTTGTCGATGGACGGAGGTACAGCAAGATTGGACATGGAGCAAGCAATTCGTAACCAGGTGAAGTGGTGATAAAACACGGAGAAGTAGGGAAGAAGTAGTGAGTAACAACTCAACAATCAGCAAATGCAATGTACGATGGGCACACCACCAATGATACTTGAGCTTAGGAGAAAATTTCAGCGCGAGAAGATACGCGGTTATACTAAAATGAGCAGCGGTGGATGGTGGAACAGGATCACCAAAGTGGGATGTTTAATATATATAGATGAAACAACGGGATTAATTGGACGCGTCGGGTTACGTATGTAATAACTAATAAATTAGGGGCTACGTACAATTTTGATGTTAGAATGGGTCGCTAAAAAGCCAAGTGCCTGTGGTTACTGGTTTAGGAATTTTTTTATTATTTGCAGATTTATTCTTTTGTTTCGACGTATTGTCTGGGATATAGGCGGCTTTATCAGCCAATAGTTTGGTTCGACGCTGTTTACACTCGTGCGCAATAGAAACGGTTTTTTTCGCTCGTCTTCAACAGCCATGGGGTATATCTTCAGCCGTAGCCTCTTATCGCCATGGTATAAAATATTTTTAAGCGGCCGTTTTTTATGTATCAGGTGAAATATTTTCCCAAACCGTGTCGGGTCCAGCGATGTTTTGGGCCTCCCGGCTTTAGCGTCTGCTGCATCCAACAATCGTTATTTCAAGTGCAGTGTGCATTATTGAAATTAACACGTAACTGCTTCGGTGATTTTATATTGTAGACCTGCTCCTAATTAGTGCAAATAATGCTACCTATTAACAATATGCTTTGTTCCAATTGGCGTCTTCACCCAGACGACTGACTCAACAACTGCTCTCTTTCCTCACCGAGCGCTCCCGAGGCCCCTGCGTTCAGCGAACGGCTTTCTAGGTCATCGTAGTGGTCAAACGCTCCCGTAGCCGTGCTGCTGGCCAATGCACTTTGGTATAATGCCACTCTTTTTTGAATTCGGTGAAGTTGCCACTTCACGGGTAAAAACGGCAAATACCCTTTTCTTTCTTCGAACAATTTGACTTCTAGCCACAAGATAACAACGAGCCAATATGCACTGTAGGAAATGACACTTCCATAAGTGGCGGAATTGGTCCATCCCAAAATGGCATTGAACACCATCCACCAGCCGTCCGTCAACCCATTGCAGCAGTTGACGTGCCACACGCTCTGGCTGATGTCGTATGACCCGGGGCCGCTGCCGGTCTCGCTAGGGTCCAACCCGCCGCACCGTCTGACATAAGTCTCTAGCTCTAAAAACCAAACGCCTCTACTCATCAACCCGGCACTAACTAGGTACAAGAAGCACGTAGAGAAGATGAGGAAGTACTGGAGCGACATCTTGTTGCCTCCCTTGTACAAAAACCACCCGATGACCGAGCCCAACAACACCCCACACATGATGGAGATGGGAAGCGACGTCAACGGATGCGACATGCCGATGCCCCCGACAAACACCACGGCCTCCAAGCCCTCGCGGAGCGTTGTCACCAACGGCAACATGGCGAGAAAGTACTTTTTGGCAAAACTCTGGTGCTGAACTGGCACCTCATCTTCAACAAACGAGGCGAGCTCGTCCTCGTCGTTGAATTTGGCCGCGGTGTCTTCCGCGTAGGCGTGGCCCAACTTGACCCACCACTTGACCTTCATGACCTTGTTGATCCGCAAAAGGCCCAAGCCCATGACGGTGATGATCAAACTGGATAAAAGTGAAAAAACACCTTCCCACAATCTCTCGGTGTAGGACCAGTAGTCCTGGCCGATGAGGTAGAACAGCAACACAAACACAAGCCCGATGCACAAGCAGATGGTCAAACCGGCCACGGCTCCAATCCAGACCTGCAGTTTGAGCTTTTTGGCAATCAGCGCATGTTTGGCGTTGATGGCCGGGTCCGGGTCGGGGGTGTACTTCTGGTTGATGAACGAGAGCAACACCGAGATGATGATGGCGGTCTCGAGCGTCTCCCTCAATATGATGAAGAAGATCTGGATGGAAAAGTAATCCTCCAATGAAGACATCGTCAAATAATGAGAAAAACCGTTGAGCTCTGGGGTATATTTAGAGAATGTAGATGTAGTTACGTGAGGTCGTGAATTAGAGACATAAGGAGGCGAGCGGCAGAGGGGCTTACCAGCTGGCCGATGGCAGATTTTCCAGAGTTCCAGAGCTGCTGGAGTTGCCAGATCGGCCAGATCAGGCGATGAGCATTAGACTGTCCCAAACCACAGCCAGATCGAGCCAGACTACAGCCAGACATGCCAGATCCAGACAGCGATCACAACGCGGGGAGAATCTTGACGATGAGCACCATCACAAAGAAGAGCGTGAACACCCCCACCATGGTCTTGAGAAGAAACCAAAACGAGATCTTGCCGCCGGTCTTGTTGGTGACGTAGCTGTTCAAGTTGTTGCCGACGATCTCCATCATGCTCTCGTTCTTGTTCAAGTTCTCGGCCGTCTTGTTCAACGTCTGCTTGTCGTCGAGCAACTTCATCGACAAGTTGATGGCGCCCTGGCGAAGGTCCGAGGCAAGATTGGTCAAGTCCAGCATCAAGTCCTCCTGGAGCGACTCGTGGTAGTTGTTCAACTGGTCGGGCTTGTCGAGGAGCGTGGAGTTGGTGAGCAAGCGCTTGCGGAGCTCGGTGACGTTGTCTTCTTTCTTGGGCTCTGGCACGGCAATCGGCGCCAGTTGTTCCGGAGGAGGCGCCGCCAGTGCGTCTACAGTCTTCTTGGTCTCGTACTGGAGCTGGTGCACGGCGAACTGGAGCAGCTTGAGCCGGTCGTTGACGCCAGCGTACTCTTTTTTCTTTTGGTGGAGGCCCAAGCCGAGCTTCATGGCCACGATATCGGCGCTGATCTGGTTCAACTTGAGCGCCGCCACCGCCGTCGGCAAGCGCAGCACCTCGGCGAGGTCGGCGGTGTACTGGTCGACGAGACACTTGACGGAGCCGAAGTTAGAGAAGTTCATGTCGTGCGAAGCTTCAGAGAAACAGATGTCCATTCGATCTGCTCAGCTGAAGTTCGAGCACTCGATCGCCGGAGCTGGATAGCCGGTGTCTCGTCGGGTAACGTCAGCTTTAGCTCTCGTCGGTCGTCGGTCGTCAGTTTCCCTCTCATCGCTCGCCAGCTCATCGCTGGCAGCAAAACTGCCAGCTCTTCGCTGTCTACGGTGTCGGCCCCACTACTATCAAACAACGACCTACAATGATGATCGTGGTTAGCGAAAAGGGCGGCTTTCATCTCATAGCCTTCTACACACGGCAATAACTGTCACTGCCGAAGAAAAAGAAGACTATTGAAAAAATGAGAAGCGCCCATTTGACGAAATAACTGCTGGCGAACATTTCATGAGCGGAGCCCTCACTTTAAAACTAACGTCGCTCATCATCCGCACGGTGTCGAAGCCGGTGGCCAATGCCATCAAGGCGCAGACCCGGCAGAGCGAGTTTTTCAAGACCCATTTCGTGAAGTTTGGCCAGTTCATCAACCGGGTGGATCTCCGTCTCAAGAACAACAGCAACGTCAAGGTGCGGCCGTTGAACGACAACCGGGCCATCGAGACCGGGTCCAATTTCCTCAGCGAGTTGTTTACCTTGAGCATTGCCGGCTCGCTTATTATATACGAGAGCACCCGGCCCAAGAAGGACAAGGTGGGCGACGAGCTCAAGGCGTTGCGACAGGAGCTCGAGGGGCTCCGGGGCGAGGTGGAGCTGATTAAAAATGGGTTGCCGCCGCCAATTCCGCCAGCCACCGCCACCACGAAAGACTCCACCGCCACGAAAGACTCCGCCACGACGACCGCCACGAAAGACACGACGACCGCCTCCACCGCCACGACAGCATCCGCCGCCACGGCCCCCACCCTGTAAATATCTAGACGTAAATAAAACATACATTAATCTACACTAAATTACACTACTTGGGCAAAGGCTTTTGCTGCTGCTGCTTCTTCTCCACCTTCAATAACAAGGCCTTGTTGATGTGGGGCAAAACACCTCCGAAAGCAATGGTGGCCTTGATCAAGTTATCCAATTCTTCGTCTCCTCTGATGGCCAATTGCAAGTGTCTGGGGGTGATTCTCTTGACCTTCAAGTCCTTGGCGGCGTTTCCGGCCAATTCCAACACCTCGGCCGTCAAGTACTCCAAAACAGCCGTCAAGTAGATGGCACTCTTGGACCCGACTCTGATCTTATTTTGAGCATTCTTCTTTAAATATCTCTTGACTCTTCCCACGGGAAATTGCAAGCCGGCTCTGGCCGAGTGCGACGTGGTGGACTTGGCCGACTCCGACGACTTTCCTTTTCCTCCGTGAACTTTTCCTTTTCCAGACATCGTAAAAAGAACTGGTTTGTTATGTTTTGAGATTGTTTATTTCGCCAGTTAAGCGCGAACCAAAGTTACCCGGACCCGCATCAGCTGTTGATAAGCCCATGCGACCCCAACTGGGCGAGAAGCGACTCGATCTCCGTGCGGTTCTTGTGGAGCTCCGTGCAGATCGAGTCCATGTTTTGGAATCCTTTGAGCATTTTTACCACCGCCAAAACATCGGCGAGGTCGTGCTCATGTAGCGTCTCGGCCACCGCCAGCTCGTCGTCCAGCGAGAACACACTGCGGTCGTCGGGGGAGTGTAGCGAGTCCACGGCGTCGCGCCCGCTGTAGTTGAAGCTGACCTTGCGCCGGCTGGTCGAGATATTCGTCTCATTGACCCGGGCCTTGAGGTACTTGCCAGGCGACTCTTTGGGGCCGTGGACCACCTTCAGCCGCAACTCGTCGAGGAGCTTGCCGACGTCGTCGTTGTTGTTCTCGATCGACTTGGTGATCACGTTGAGCGACGGGTAGCAGTGCACGCGGTAGATGAGCCGGTTGAGCACGCCAAAGTTGATGAACCGCCGTACGTCCACGAACCGGAGGTGCTTCTCGTGCTGGATGTACCACAGCTTGACCGTCTGGCCCTGGTTGAGCGACCGGTACAAGTAGAACAAGAGCGTCTTGCTCGGCACCCGGATGGTCTGGGTCGATTCCCGAAGGTGCACTGGCGACACCGACATCGATCCTGCCAGCTTGGCCCGCTTGGGCTCCGCCTGGTTCTCGTAGTTGATGATGTACGACTGGCACCGCTCCAGCACCCCCGGGATCTTGAGAAAGTGGTCGATCTCGTTGGTCGGGGCGTAGATGTTGGAGAACTGGAAAATGTCAAGAATCTGAATACACTTGTAGTGCATCAAGTGCTGGATGCACTGCTTGGTCAAGAGATAGTCGCTGTCGGAGAGCTCGCTGATCTTCTTGATCGAGTTGATGCCATTGATGTAGGGGAGGATCTTGAGCATCGTTGGGTCCCAGTTGACGTCCACCATCGAATTCAAGTTCACCAAAAGAATCGGCACCTGGAACGCCTTGATGTTGAGCGGCGACGGCAAGATCGGGAAGAGCTTGATGTCGATGGAGTTGGAGTTGTCCAACGGGATGCAGCACTCACTGTAATTGTTCAAGTCCTGGTACACCTGGTTGATCAACGAGTCGATGGAGCTCAAGTTGACTCGCTTGAAATTCTTGAACCCCGGGATCTCGTGGATCATGGAGATCTGGTTCAAGTTCTCCCGCTTGAAGAAGAGCTTGGGATGCAATTTGGAGAGCAAGAAATTCTGCTCTTCTAGCACCTTGAACATTTTTCCCATTCGTTTAATCGTCAAGTCGTAGGTGACGGTGTCACTATTATAGGGGAACACAAAGCAGAAGTTGAAGTTGAAGGTGTTCCGGAAGTAGTTCTCGTTCTCGATGTTCACTGGGAACCCAATGACCTTGTACTTGCCGATTTTCAACGAGATTAGTCGATTGCAGAGTTGAGGTTTCGGTATCACATAGTTTTTGATGGTATTAAAGTCGAAAAGACTGGTTTTTGACATGAGCGAGTCCTCTGGCACCTGGTTCATGATCTTGGTGCCCTCGACCGGGTGGAACACCGCATAGAATATCGCCACTATGGGCGTAAACCCATCGGCAATTTCCATGTCTAGTTTTTCATTGCGACTCCATTAATAGCTGCTAAAAACCTTACAGATCTCTATACACTTTTCCTCCTCGTACTTGAAACAAGCAATCTGGAGCCCAATGGGCGTACCGGCAAACTTGTCGAGATCAAACTGCTCGAACGACATTTTTTCGTTGGCGGTTTGCACATCTTTCTCTTCCCAAGTGTCGGTCTTCTCGTACACCCCGGCGGGAATGGTGATGCTCGAGTAGTCAAGAAAGTTGAACATCGTGCAGAAGTTCGACGTGTAGTTGTAGTTGCCGGGCGTGAAGGCGCCCTCACCCCAAACCGGCGTCAAAATACAATCGAAGCCGTTTTGTCTGAGATACTTGGTGGTGTCCACCTGGCAATTGTACCGCAGCCGGCCCCACTCCCACTCCTGAAGCACATCGGCCGGCTCTTCCTCGGCAATGTGCTCGAGCGCTGGCGTGTACGGCTCGTTGCCTTTCTTGAAATCGTCCTTGATGTCGGAGTACCCATTGATTCCGTAGATATTTCCAATAACGTGGGACATGGTTCCGACATCCACAGGGAGCTTGCCGTCAATCTCGACCACCTCATGTCCATGGCCCCTGAGCTTATCGACGAACTGCTGGAGCACCCGAGCCACCGCAGGTACGGGCCTGAAATCTTTTCTGTTAACAAGAAGGCCAACCTTGAGTTTCTGGGGGACCTGCACGCTTCTCCAAGGAATTGGCGGGGTCCGTGTGTCCACAAGCCACGGCTCGTTGTCCATGACCACCTTGGTGATCATCTCCAAGTCTTCAAGGTGTGAGCACATGGGGCCCACCACCGAGCTGAGAATCGGGTTGTCCTCGCCGGTGTTGGACACGTTCAAGTAGGGAAACCGCCCGCTCGAGCCTCTGAGGCCATACAAGCCGGTCAATGCGCTGGGGATCCGCACAGACCCGCCGATATCGGTGCCAAACCCAATCACCGAGCCCCCGGCAGCTATAAGCGACCCTTCACCGCCAGACGACCCGCCCGGCGACACATGGCGATTGACCGAGTTCAAGGTATACCCGTAGATGTGCGAGTAGGTGTCAGCGCTCATCATGGTAGTAGGAAGGGTGGTTTTGACGTACAACACAGCACCTTCTTTCAATAAGATATCTACAAGAAGCGACTGTTCGTCCTTAGTTTTCGGGTGGTTGATCCGCCCGACGAACCCCATGGTGGAGTCGTAGCCCTCGACGTTGAACTGGTCCTTGAGGGAGATGGGGAGTCCGTGGAGTCTGCCAATTGGAGTGCCAGTTTTGGCGAAATGGTCGTCCAAGAACTTGGCCCTTTCGAGAGCCTTATCGAAGAAAATCTCGCTGCAACAAGTGGTCAACTGGTGGACCAAGGCAGTTCGGTGGCAGAACGCTTTAGTCACTTGTAGGGCCGTCAATTGGCCTTTCGAAAGCTTATCGATGAGCGTTATCGCATTGGATGAGGTGATTTCGAGCTCTTCGGCTGGGACGATTTTGTCGAGGTACAGAGAACAGTTGGGGGCCTCCTCGGCCGTGGGAACAGTCGGGAGGATCCATTCGGCGGGGATCTGGGCATCCACCGCCTGTTTCTTGGCAAGAGCGTGCTGTTGGTAAGTCATGATGAAATGCGTAAATGGTGAGGTTATAAGGCCGTGACTCACCGACGAAAATAGACTGAGTCATAAAAGACTGAAAATTCAGATCGAGGCCGCAGAGACTGAACAATGGCTACGGCGCCAACTGTGTTGGGCTCCGCTGCTGGTGATTTTCAATAAGCGTATATTTAGAAAATCCGGGGTAGCTCCGAATTTTTCATTGATTATCAAGACTGTTTGAACAGACCAATGGCCAGGTGCCAGGTGCCAGTCCAGTCGCCAGTGGCCAGATACAGTGGCCAGACCCAGCCACTGGTCAGCCACAAGACCCATCCACACAGCTGGCGGCAGCCCGCTGCCCACTAATATCTGATTCTACGGTGGCTGCAAATTCCCACCAGCACCGTGCCGCTCACCAGCCCACGCCGTACCACCGCCGCCACCACGCGGGCCCATCGGCGGTCGTGCCGCGCCCAAGAAATTTCTAGAATCTATTCCGAAAATTTTTCAGATTACCAATTCACTCCAGATATTCACAGCATGTTGAGAATTACTAACCGTTCAATCAAGAAGTCGTCGTTGACCTTCGCTCGTAACTTGTCCCACAAGGAGTTGAAGTTCGGCGTCGAAGGCAGAGCCGCTTTGTTAAAAGGTGTCAACACTTTGGCTGATGCCGTCTCGGTGACTTTGGGCCCCAAAGGAAGAAACGTTTTGATCGAGCAGCAGTTCGGCTCGCCCAAGATCACCAAGGACGGTGTCACCGTGGCCAGATCCATCACGTTGGAGGACAAGTTCGAGGACATGGGCGCCAAATTGTTGCAGGAAGTGGCCTCCAAGACCAACGAATCTGCCGGAGACGGTACTACTTCCGCCACCATCTTGGGAAGATCCATTTTCACCGAGAGTGTCAAGAACGTGGCTGCCGGATGCAACCCCATGGACTTGAGAAGAGGTTCGCAGGCCGCTGTTGAGGCTGTCGTGAGCTTCTTGCAGTCCAACAAGAAGGAGATCACCACCTCCGAGGAGATCGCCCAGGTCGCCACCATCTCCGCCAACGGCGACGTCCACATCGGTAACTTGTTGGCCTCCGCCATGGAGAAGGTCGGCAAGGAGGGTGTGATCACCGTCAAAGAAGGCAAGACCTTGGAGGACGAATTGGAGGTCACCGAGGGTATGAGATTCGACAGAGGTTTCATCTCGCCCTACTTCATCACCAACACCAAGTCCGGCAAGGTCGAGTTCGAGAACCCCTTGATCTTGTTGTCGGAGAAGAAGATCTCTTCGATCCAGGACATCTTGCCATCTTTGGAGTTGTCGTCGCAGCAAAGAAGACCATTGTTGATCATCGCCGAGGAGATCGACGGCGAGGCCTTGGCTGCCTGTATCTTGAACAAGTTGAGAGGCCAGGTCCAAGTGTGTGCTGTTAAGGCCCCAGGTTTCGGTGACAACAGAAAGAACATTTTGGGCGACATCGCCATTTTGTCCGGAGGTACCGTTTTCACCGAGGAGTTGGACATCAAGCCCGAAAACGCCACCGTCGACTTGTTGGGATCCTGCGGTTCCATCACCATCACCAAGGAAGACACCGTTGTCTTGAACGGTGAAGGCTCCAAGGACAACATCCAGGCCAGATGTGAGCAAATCAGACAGTCCGTCAACGACGCTCAGACCACCGAGTACGAGAAGGAGAAGTTGCAAGAAAGATTGGCCAAGTTGTCTGGAGGTGTTGCCGTCATCAAGGTCGGTGGATCTTCCGAAATCGAGGTCGGTGAGAAGAAGGACCGTTACGACGATGCTTTGAACGCCACCAGAGCCGCCGTCGAAGAAGGTATCTTGCCAGGTGGAGGTACTGCTTTGATCAAGGCTTCCAGAATCTTGGACGACGTCAAGTCTGAGGCTGCCAACTTCGACCAGAAATTGGGAGTTGACATCATCAAGTCTGCCATCACCAAGCCCGCCAGAAGAATCATCGAGAACGCTGGTGAGGAAGGCGCTGTTATCGTCGGAAAGATCTACGACGACGCTGCTTTCAACAACGGTTACGACTCTTCTAAGGGCGAGTTCACCGACATGATCGCCGCCGGTATCATCGACCCATTCAAGGTGGTCAAGAACGGTTTGGTCGACGCCAGCGGTGTTGCTTCGTTGTTGGCTACCACCGAATGCGCCATTGTGGATGCTCCTCAGCCTTCTGCCCCAGCCCCTCCAGCAGGCGGTATGGGCGGCATGGGCGGCATGCCAGGTATGGGTTTCTAACCCCCTCTCTTGTATATAGTCACCGAGAGTGTGTAAATATATAAATATTAAGATTGAGTATCGAGATGAGCATTATTTTCACCTATCATGAATCATGTTTGAAGAGATAGTTATAGAAAACGGCTTCGAGGAGCGCCTTGAGGTCGGCAAGATCCGCCGCCACCTCCTACAGCATCGGCAGCTCGACGTATACTCCCACATTCTCCGAAGTCCCCGAATCTCCGATCATAACAAGGCTCTTGTCAGAAGACCAAAATATAGAGCTGCTCTCCTAAAGCATATCCAGCAAGACATCAAGGACCGGCTCAAGCCGCAGGAAACGTACGAGATATGGAACCAGCAGCACTCGTCCAACCTCTACCGCATGTCTTCCAAAGATCATAAACTAGATGAGGTCTACGATGACCGCTTGATCAAGCAAATCGCCGATTCCATTGAGGAAGACTCCGACGACGACGACGAAGACATCTACCGCAAGTCGCTCAAGACCTTGGCAGTCAGATCGAGTCCTCTGGCCACCCGGTCGTCTATTGAGTACTTGATTCTTACTGAAGGTCTTGAAATACTTCCCAGTCTTAATGTCACCGTCAAAGTCCTTCGGTACCATTTACGAAACTTGAAGTTCTTCCTCCACCGGAGCATCCTCACCAAGAACTGGGACCTTGCTTACAAGATTTTCTGCATGTTGATCCGGGTGCCCAATATTGACATCAGATCAATCTGGCCCTTGGGGATTGAAATTCTACGAGGGCAGGCCAAGACCAACCCCGGAGCCAGCACCATATTCACCTCGAAGGAGGACCGGTTCTTCACGTGGCTCTCTTCGTTCTTTGTGGTTGCTCAGCCCAGTCTCCTCCCCAGAGGTGCCCTGACGTTCGCTCCCAGTTTTCGGACTGGGTCAAAGAATCACGTTCCCATGTACGTGGTGACTTCGTTGTGGGGATTGATGGATAGAGGCCAGTACAAAAAGGTGAGGGAAGACTTAGCACCGCTACTCTACGAAAGACCTTACAATGAAGACGGAGTGTTCCCATATATAATTGCATTATCTCTCATGGCAGAGAACATAAAGCTCGCTGAGCAATTCACGCGAGTGGATAGACATGACCATCACGAAGACGACGACCCATCGGTTACTACTAAGGCCGACATTTTCGCCAAAATTTCCGATAATTTCAAGCAAATGGACCAAAACTTGGACCAGTGCAAGAAATTGAACTTCTTATACCCTGAAGACTTGATTCAAGAACAGACGGAAACAGTCTTATCCAACATCACAGAGGAGGACGACGACATGGAGGACGATCAAAGCGACCTGCATGACTCCGAAGATCTCGGTGACACAAGGATT
This sequence comes from Keqinozyma sinolaborantium, assembly GCA_039762375.1. Taxonomy (NCBI): domain Eukaryota; kingdom Fungi; phylum Ascomycota; class Pichiomycetes; order Serinales; family Debaryomycetaceae; genus Keqinozyma; species Keqinozyma sinolaborantium. The sequence goes on along the minus strand of JAQRFW010000009.1, from coordinate 116,798 downwards.
ATAGACAATGATCTTGAGACAAGCACTCTAGACAATGGTGACACTAGAATTATAGACACTAACAAGCGGAGCCCCGAGCCGGAGCCCGAAGAGGAACCATACTGGTCAGACGAAGAGTCAGACGACCTTCCTGACCGCCAACTCCCTCTGTCACCGGCAAACGAGATGGACTTTGATTTCGATTTTTAGTCATACTATTATCATTATTCATATACAATACATACCTACATATTGGAATTAGAAGATCCTTGGCTGAAGTTTGGATCGATTATGTTGATGTCGCCAACCCTTGTTCTGGGACGAACTCTCAAGTCTGCTGTCGTGTGAGTAGATAACCGGACTTTATAATCGACACCCAGCTCCGAGGACCGATCTATAGGCAAAATGGTCCAGTTTGGAGGAAGCAAGGCGTTGCTGGGAAGATCAATATGCTGGAATGCGTTTCTTGGTGGGTCCGAGTTGTCAACCACTTCAACCGGCTCGGGGTCTCTCTGCTGTCTGAGAAGATCTTCGAATTCCTCGAACCGCTGTAAAAGATGGTGTGGTGGGTGGTGGAATGCGGGCACATCAGGGACGGCCACGGCTGCTTGGGGCGGTGGCTCGTTGACGGGGGTGGTAGCGGCGGCCGGCGTTTCGCCAAAAACCTTGCGTCTACACAAGGGACAATTATCCGATCTCTCCAACCAGTCTTTAAGACACCCCATATGCAAAATGTGGCCACACTGGAGAACCTTTGGTCTTTTTCTGGACGAGAGCTTTTTGTTGCTGGCCCTACACTCTTCAACGGAGCGCATCACATCGAGACAGACGATGCACGAGCTGTCGCCGTCGCTGAGGTGTTCTCTTGTAGCGTCTGGGAGCCGCGAGTCCAAGAGCTTGGCCGACTCCAAGTATTCTTTCAACAAGTTGAACTGCTTGAAGATGTCTCTGCTGGTGGCGTAGGCTCCCTGCAACAAGAAGAACGGCACGAAGATGCTGCTGACGGTGGCGAGCAACCATATGAACAGGAGGTACGAGAGAAGCTTACAGGAGGACACGAACATTTCCACGAGCTTCAGGTAGAGGCCCTTGTTTTCCCAGACCCGCTCGGCGTCGTCGTCGTCGTCGTCGGCCTCGGCTTCGTCAACTTCAGCAGCCAGCTCTTCCACGACGTCGGCCCCATCGGCAGCTCCAGCCTCAGCGGCTTCAGTCGCGGCCCCAGCAGCCGCCACCACCGGCTCCTCCTCCAACTCGTCCTCCTCGTAGTTCGGGTACGCGGCCAACTCGTATATGTTCAAGCAGGTCTTCAAGAAATGGGACACCACGTCGAGCGCCTGCATGGCAAACTGAAACCCGAACAACAAGCAGATGATGGAGTTGACGCCCTGGAACACGTCGAACACCAAGAACTTGGCAATGACAATGTCACACCCCAAAAACACAATGTTCCATAAAAAGTGGATGTTGGTCAAGTAGTGGCGGAAAACCTGGACCCAATTGTACTTGCCGCCGCTCGACAACACATTGGCGATGGTGGAGTTCATGTGGTCGATTCTGTCGGCGAGGATCCAGTGGAAAACCTTGGAAAACGTGATAATGCCGAATAATGTAGCATTAAGAAGAAGCGTGCTGTCGCCGGTTCCCGAGCCAAACGTCACCGCCGAGTTGATGACGAAGAACGGGAGCTGCTCCATGATGTGCTCGCGTTCAATGTCCCGGAGCGGCCCGAACATGATGACCTGCGAGAGCTTGCCGAACGAAACGAAGCACCAGAGGAGGAAATTGAGCATGATCGCAAGATTGGACCCGTCCGTCAACTCGTACACCAACACGAGGTAGTTGTTGGCGCGGGCGAGCGACGACTGCACGGCATACGCCACCAATACGAACGTAATGGCCGAGTAGCCGGCGATATACTTGACGCTCTGTGAGATCATGACACCGAAAAATCACCTGTGCGGGTTCTATAAGTACATTATATATACATATGGTACAGTTAGTCGAGCCGTCTGCGCTTGACGTCGTTTTCCTTTCCGTGTAGGCTCGGAATGTTTGTGGGTTTGGGCGGGTCAGCAGAATTGACGTTATTTTGCACGGGCCGGAGCGGCGACTTGCCGGTAATCGCATGCAAGTTGGCAGATATGCCCGAGACCTCGTGGCGCACGTCGGTGTGGGCGTGCTGCCGGTGGAGCGCCTGGTACCGCGGCACGAGCTCGGCGACCTGCTGGTGGTCCAGCTTGAACGAGTCGCCAAAAGAATGGAGATTTGACTGGATGGTGTGGCCAATGAGCGACACAACTTCCGTAGACGTCTTCTCGAGCGAGGCCTGCGCGCTGTCGAGCTGCTTCATGTCCTCCTCGTACTTCCACAAGTTGTCGTCGAGTGTCTGTTTCTTGGTGTTGAACTTCTTGTTCCACTCGGCCATGTACTGGGCCATTTTCGTGGTCTCCGAGTCGATCAACTGGTCCGAGAACTGCGTCATCGACGTCTTGAACACGCCCTCGATGCTTTGGTACTCGTCGTTCACCACCGTGCTGAGCCGGCTCACAAATTGCGCTTTTTGCTCCTGCAATCGGCTGCAAACCTTGTCCTCAATGAAGCTGTTGATGGCCACGTCGAGATTGAACTCCTTGAGCACCTTGGTCAACATGTAGTCATTCAACTCGTTGTTGAAACCGGTCAACTTGAGGATGATCTCGTTCTGCCGGCGTTTATAGTTGGCAAGGCTCTTGTTGTCTTGGCCCAAGTCCTTCAACAATTGCTGCAAAACGTCGGGGATCTTGCCCAAGATCGAGCTGCTGACCTCCTTGTCGATGATGCCGGTGTTGTGGATGAAGTTCTTTTTCATGGAGTCGAGTTTTTGCGTCAAAGATTCGTTAAGACGGTCGATATCGGTGGATGTGGCCGACTGCTTATCGAGTTTCGCCCGGAGCTGCTTGAGCAAGTCGAGCGACTCGTTGACGTTGTGGTACGCGCCTTCGATCTTATCGTCCAACCGCTTGTTCTCGTGGTCTTTGACCTTGACTTTCTCCCGCAACTCCGACTCGTTGGTCTCGTTGGCTCGCACTTTCTCCTCAAGCACGGCCAACTTCGTCTGCAACTTGGCCACCTTCAGCTTCAACTCGCCAATCTCATTTTTGTTGGAGGTGTTCTCCTCTATTAAGTTATTATAGTTGGTTTCGTTCATAAAAATCCCCGTCTTGCTTCTGGTAGCAATAAGGTCGTTGTTCAACTTGATGAGCTCGTTCGACAAGTCCCGCATCATCACTTTGCGCATGATGAGACTGAAGTCCAGGCCCAATTGAGGCTTGTTTTCGATGTTCTTCACCTTGAGCGAGTACTCGAGCGTCGACACCGTTTCCTCGAGATTGATCTTGGCCGGCGAAATGGTCGAGATCAAGAGCGTCTTGGTGCGACCGCCAATGGAGTCCTGCAAGAGCCGAGTCAACTTGGACTCTCGGTATGGTACGTGGTTCAAGTTGGCATTATAGCTGGTGGACCTGTCGCTTAACGAGGTGATGACCCTGCCCAACGTCAACAAGCTCTGGTTGATGGAGGCGGCCTCCTTGGCGCGCATGTTCATGGAGCCCGACTTGTTGATGTTTTCCAGGCCGGCCAAGTCCACCAAGTTGATTTTGGAGTATCGGACCAACTCCTCGTGGTTCGGGGCTCGTTTGAACAAGCTGACGGTGAAGATGGTGTGGGAGCGCGACGACACGTCGTTGAGCTTGGTGCTGGCGACCTTGCGCTTGGCCAAGCCTCTTTTGAGGGCGTCGAAGCCGGTCTTCTGGTCGTTAATGTACACTTCTTTGAGGTTCAGAATCAAGATCGAGTTGGGGTTCTTCTTGTTCTCGAAGATCTTCAAGGCCTGCTTGGAGTCCGCGTCGTCGTTCAACAAGTCCTTCAAGTTTTCGTTGTACAACTCGATGAACGAGCACTTGACGACGAAATCGTCGTCCAGATCGGCCAATTTGCGGAACAACTGGTCCAAAACCCGCGGTATGATGCCGGACTCGTCGATGATCCCGTCGTGCCGCAAGTCAAAGTCGTTTTTCCCGTACATGGTGTAGGTTTTTCCGGTGCCAGTCTGGCCGTACGCCAAAACCGTAGCGTTGAAGCCCTGCAAAAAATCGTTGAACAACGGCATCACGCTCTTCTTGAACACCAAGTCCTGGTCGGCGAGCGGGCCGTACACCAGGTCGAAATTGTAGGTCTTGAGGTCGCCAGAGCTGATGATCTTCTGCGCCAATTGGCCCGAGTTTTTGCCGACGGTCACGGTCGGCTGCATGATCGAGTAGGTGTCGGACGACAAGTCGACCACGACCTGCGACTTGGCGGCGATCTCGCGGTCGTTGCGGCCGCGGCACCGCACCACCACCTGAATATTTGACATAGTGTTTGTTTACGATTCGCGATGCTGCGAAATCACTATCTGCGATGTTGACTGCGAAATCGTCTACGATACTGTAGCGAAATCATTATCGTTATTGTAGTATTTACACAGTGACGGCGGGCGTGGGCACGTCGAAGGTCAAGGGGTTGAACTCGACCAAAAAGCCGAATTGCGGCAGCGTCGTTTGGTACCCCTGGTCCACCACGATTTTGTAGAAGCCCTCGTCGTGCACGTCGTGCCAGCCGCCGTACTTGTCGTGGTTCCACTGTCTGTACCACTTGCAGAACTCGATGAACACGCTGCGCTTGCGCGACATCCGGAGCCCGAGCAAAAGCGACATGCACGAGTAGTAGTAGAGAAGCTTGAGCCCGAAATATTCCTGGTTCTGGATGCAGTCGGCCGTCGCCTCGTCGATGATGAAGATCCACCGGTAGAGGTTCGAGGGCTGCGACTCGGTGATGGTGCGGTGGATTCCGAGGTTGAGCTTCTCGAGGGTATTCTTGTAGACAAAGATCTTGTCGACGTCGAGGTGGTCCTTCTGCGACTGCAAGCACAGGTTGAGGATCTTGACCACGGGGTAGCTGTCGGAGAGCAACGGGGTGCCGATGACGTCGCAGAGAAAGAGAAGATTCCGGTACTTGCTCTGGAACACCACCTGGAAGCAGTCGCCCATGATGGTCGACAACGACCGCACGAGCGAGAGCACGCTGATGGCGCCGGGCTCGAAGCTGACGAGCGGCAAGATGTCGAACGGCTGGAGCATCAAAAACGTGAACAAGAGCACGGCGCCCACCACGACCTCGGCCGCCCGCACGTCGTTCTTGCCGTCGTCGTACAGCGCGAGGTTGCCCACCACCTCATTGGAGTACTGGATGGTGCGCAACGAGTACTCGTACACCTTCTCGGTGAGAAGCGACTTGAGGGCGCTGGTGGTGTCGGAGTTTTCAAACTTATGGCCGTCCCACAAGTAGAGGAGCGCCATGCAGTAGACGCTGTTGCGCACCAACGACGACGACCGCCAGAACTCTGGCACAAACCCGTCCACCACCGTCGAGCTGCGGTTGAGGTTGCGGTACGTGGCGTCGTAGTCATTATACACCTGGAGAAGCTGCGCCTCGAAATCCGAGAGCCCCAACTCCAACTTGATGTCGTCGAACTCGCTGCTCGAGTCCCAGAGGAACTTCGGCGACTGCTGCATTCCCTGCATGATCTTGAGCGACATGTCGTATAACATCAGCTTCATCTGCGATGGAACGTCTTTGCCGATCTGGATGTCCGACACCGACGACACCGACGACGGCGACGACACCACCGACGAGTCCATGCTGAACAAGCTGTCCATGGCGCTCTCGGGGTCGAGATACCGGAGGCTGTGTGAGCCTATCGGCACTATTTGTTGGCTGCGGACGGCTTTAGCGGTCTGGTACTCGCAGCTTCGTCCGGTGGCAGAGCAGTACTCGCAGCTGGGCTTGACGCCGTCGCACTTGATCTTGAGCTTCTTGCAGCTGTTGCAGCGGTCTTTTTTCTGTCTCTTGAGCTTCGCCATGAGGCTGAATAATGAGATTCTGATTTTTGGCCCTGAAACATCACCAGTTTCGGCGGCGTTAAGGGGTCTAGAGGCGGACTTCCACCTGGAACAGGGCCGCCGCCCGATTGCGCTATTTGTGCTGACTGTATTGTAAGCCTTTTGCACTGCCTGCAAAATTCACATTTCTATGATTTTCTCTACACCATTGGCTATGCTAATTAAACCAATTCTTGCTCTACGACAACTCTGGCAGGTGCTTTGGATATTGTCAAACACTCTTGGACCGGCACAGCCGGATCCCCGGTGGGTCTTGTAGATTTATGGACCTCCCAGCCCTTCCTCTTAAAACTGTAGTTGCAGCCCATATGTTAAGGTTTACGATTCGCCGACTCGGCTAGGGCTCACAATAACTACATTCGCTACAATGTGCTTAGAGCCAACATACTTGCAGTTGCCGTCAACTCCGGATATGTTGAGGAACATTGACGATATGCTGATCGAAGATATGCTGATCGAAGAAATGCCCACGCCAATCTGCCCACGCAAGGTTTAGATCTTCCGATCTCAGCAGCCATCTAGCTCACAAACACTTCTTTCTTCTTACACGAGCACCAGCTTCTCTCTATGACTTCTGATAAAATTGCTGATATTTTGATTTCAATCGTCCTCGAGCAAGAGTATATGGAAATCGAAAACTGCCAGTTGATTGAGTACCCAGACCACCCAGACACACTCTTGTCGGACGAAAAGTTCCCGTTCTTGTATATTCTAGACGGTGACGACTTTGTGTTTGAAGATGTCACTGACTACCCACAAGCCAAGGTTAAAGATTTCACTAACGAAGATGAATTGTGTAATTTTGACGACGACTACGATATTGTCAGATGCCACCACACAGTACCATGCAAGCTAACTCCCTCTGGAGCTTCCGGCATTAGCTTGTACCCTACCAATAAAGCAAACGATCCACTCTCTAGTTTCATCTGCTTTTTAAATACAGCTTACCCCAGAGTGTGGATAAAAGCCCTTGAAAACGACGATCCAGAGACAATCAAGCGCACATTGAAGGAGCGGGCCTCCTTGGTGGAGCTGATCCACTCTGCTATTTTTCAGTACTCCAAACAGGTTTCTGACCAGCAGTTGCTTTGTCGGAAAGCTCTCGAGTTCTACAAGATCTTTGATTGTGAAAAGCTCGGGGAAAACTGGGAAGAGTTCAACACTCTATTCCCCGGCAGATACAAGGACAAGTTCGAGGCCACTATTCAGGAAAGAGCGGCCGTGGTGGAAGAATATAGACGGCTGCAAATTTACTCGGTAAAAAAAAGAATGAAAAGAAACGACGCCAAAGAGTTGGTAATGCACCAAACATACATTCAGCAAATGTGCTTGCTTATGAACAAGTCATGGACTGTGCCAAGCAATATGAAATTCAACCTTCTCGTTCTTACAGAATATTATTGTGACGATACAGTGAAGGAAATGGAGCTCAAACAATTGAAACAACTCAGAGAGTTGACAGATAGTTTCAGACTTGCCTTCTTGTTGTTCAGAAGTACCCACAGGTTGTTAAAACAATATCGGGAACAAGACGTAGAATTGAAAGAGTTTATAAAAGAAATGGAGGAGTTTTAGAAATAGATACATTCATATAAACCGTACCTAGACCAGCAACTAAGAATACTTGTGAATCCAGTCACAAATTGCTTCCCCGACTTTTGTTGGGTCTTCTCTGTGCAAGAAATGCCCGATCCCGTTAAGAAGCTGGACCTTGCAGTCTTTGAACTTGGCCAATTTCTTCTCTTCCCACTCATATATTCTGGAACTCATGCATTGGTCATCACGGCCACCAAGAATAAGAGTAGGCACCTTATCGAAGTCCACATGCCACTTGATCTGGCGAAGATTGAGAGGGTTGCAGATACACCGGTAGTAGGCGGTGGCGTTATCCAAGACTCCGGGCTGTTTCAAGGTTTTGCGGACACTTTCGATCTCTTCTTCAGGAATTTTCCAGGTGGGAGACCAGTAGGTCCACAATATGTTCAAGTAATTGTTGACACCAAAGGTTGGCTCGTCAAAGATCTTGTAGAAGAAACGGTTTTGCATTCTGATGAAGTAACTGGAGTACCAAATCTGCTCTGGGAAATAGTATAAAAAGTCCCAGATATGGGCGTTTGCAAGATAAGGAATGGCCATTGTGACTGTAGAAGTAACCAAGTCTGGATAGAGAGACGCAAACTTGAAGGTGGTAATAGCACCCCAATCATGTCCCACCAAGTGAATTTTGGTGGTGGAGCGATCGAGCTTTAAGTACTTTATCCACTCATAAACGTCGCTAGCAAGGTCGCTGGGCTTGTAGAGGTGGAATTCGTACTGGTTTGAAGGCTCATATCCTCTCATAGTGGGAGCCAATAAAAGGAGTTTTTCCTTTTGGAAAGATTTGGTGATAATGGGCCAGACCTTGTTATAAGAGGTATTGTTATCTGGGAACCCATGAAGCAAAAAAATCACCCGGTCGTACTTGGCATGCAATTGGTCCTGTGGGACATTGCTGAAGGTGGAGTAGGATTTTTCACCGTTTTTCAACTGAACAGTGAAAGGCATTTTGGAGATAAAGGCCCAAGTTGGGTATTTATGGAACCCAAATCACATGCGTAGAGGTTCTTCACGTGCACGGCAATCTCGTGACTAACTCCGAACAAACCACGAGCGGCTCCGCTTACACGTGAGCGATGACAGTGCTACTACGGTGAACGATGGCGGTGCTACTACGGCGAAAGATAACGGTGATATGGGTATCATGTATATAATGCAATTCATGGTGGATCATAAGATGCTATGCTCTAGTTATACAGGGTATTCGTGGAACCAGCGGGCGTTCCGCACAGCGCCCGAGTTTATGTCATGGTAGTAGTCCCATGGGTCTTTTCTAGTGATCTTCAACGGCTCAATTTTAGCCAAATCGTAGTCGATAGGCTGATCGATGTCCTGGTTGAGCTTGAGATGCGTGAGGATGTTTTGGTAGTTGATCTGGTACTCGTCTTGTAATGCAATAGAGCCGCATGCTCCGTCTATGGTGAGTTGATCCTTGTGGTTGCTTTTGAATCGAGTTGTTTCGGGAGCTTCTCGACAGATGTCGTCGCTGACCCAGAGATGGATATCACTTTGGTAGTTGTAGTTGTGGAATTCGAGCTTGGTGGTGTAGCTGTCTTTGCCGTATTTTCTGGTCAAGATGCTGGAGATGTTGTTGGGGATGTACACCGAAGCCCCCTCGAAAAAGGTGTGTCTGATGGGCAAGATCTCGCTGAGCGGGTGCCAGTTGAAGTTCTTGCAGTTGACCATGATCTCCTGGTCGTCGTCCCACTGCTTGGGCGGCTTAAAGTTGGAGTGGCTCAAGGCGCTGATGTCGATATACAACCCCGAGTTGATGTCGATGAAGCGGGCGTCGATGAAGTTCTTGCCGTTGCCCTGCTTGATGTAGGTGGGGCTGACCTCGAAGAAGTACTTGGCGTTGCCGTACTGCGGGTCTTCGATGATCAACGACTTGTTGTAATGCTGGCCAAGATAGTCCAAGAACCTGATCGGGAGCTGGACGTCGACGTCGGTGTCCCACGGCATGTTGACGCCGTTGTAGGCCCAGCCGAGAAGCGACCCGTAGTTGACCCACGACGGCACGTCGATGGCCTCTGTGAACTGGAACCAGGCCCGGATCATGTGTTGAATGACGGCCTGGCGCTCGCGCACCGAGATGAACCGCTTGAAGAACGGGTACGCCATGTGGTGCGAGTTGCCCTTGATGACGTCGCTGATGATCCACGGGTACTGGAAGTACCGATTAGAAGTTTCCACGTAGTCGGTGGAAAACTTGAGAAACTGGAGGTACTTGTGCTGCTGGTGCGAGAGCCCCGCCGCCGTGCGCTTCATCTGGCTCAACTTGAGGAGCTCGTAGTCGGGATCAAAATAAAAATCGTCGACATTAATGTCGATGGACTGGTTGAACGGCTTGACCGAAAATGACACCTGGGCCGCCGAGATGTTGCGGGCCTTGTCCGACAAGAGGTCCGAGGTGACGAACGAGGACACGCCGCCGTCGAGCGCCTGCCCCAAGCGCTTCTTGCCGGCGACAGGTACCTGGTAGTAGTTCCCGTTGGCATTAAGAATCACCTGCTCGGGGATGTCCTTGAGGCAGTACAAGTTGGACATGCCCCGCATGACCTTGCGGTTGTACGACTCCAACCAGTAGCCGTTGACGGAGGCAAACTCCTCGAGGCTGGGGTCGCAGGTGTCAAAGTCCATGTCCCTGTAAGGCTGAAGAATGGAATCGGCAGGCGAGGTGTCGAGCCAGTCGTCCCAGTGGAACCAGATGCCCTCGGGGCCGCCGAGCGCGGACTGGCGGTGCTCCAAGTGGTCGATGACGTGGTAGGTCGTTAGTTTCGGGTTAAAAGTGGTGTACTTGTGAAGCATCAAAGCGTTGAGCTCCAAGGTGGCCTGGGACAAGTCGGTCAAAAAATAGTTGTGGAAGGTGACGAGGAAGCAGAGGAGGATCACCACGAGCGGCAACGCATGCTTGAGCCGCTTATTGTACAACTTGGTCACCATTTGCAGAAAAAAAAATGGCAGGCTCTGAAATATATAGCAATTATGTCACACTACGTTTTAGGCGATGAATTAGGTTATGTCAAATTTGGGCATAGCAAGGCTTATGTCATCGGGCTTATGCCGTCGGCTGTAGCCGGGCTTAGGCGTCATACGCCGCCGCCGCCCCTGTCCAGGCCACCATACAACTCCGGCCACCGCTACCTAAATCAGCCTCGGTCTGGGGCGCAGTGAAAAATTGTAAACAAAATGGTAAACACGATCGTGCCGTTGCAAACTGTATGTAAATACGTCTACGCCGCTAACGCCAGGTGGTCCAGGTGCCGACGGGGAACCCACAATGGGGCCATAGCCTTTTACGCAATAGGGAAGACGGTTTCCGTTTTTTGCAGTTGACGGCCCCGGATTGGGTGTTTTCGTGCCTGCGCGAGATGCCAAACAGTCGCCAAACCGGGGGCTCGGCGGAGCTCGTGGCGTTCTTGCGGGCGCTCTTGCGCGACAAGACGAGCGACGCCGTGGTGCGCACGGGGCTCATCGCCGGCCTCGAGGCCCTCGTGTGGGGGCCCGCCGACTGGCACACCATCGCCCACCTCATTGGCGAGGTGGTCACGAGACTCGGGTGCGCCGTGCACACCACCTCCTACACCGACTTCGACTACTACGGCGGCCCCACGCCGCTCCCGGCGGTCGTGCTCCAGCATCTAAATAGCGATGTATATTCTACATAACAGTCAAGTCGCCGAACTTCTCCTTGTAGCCCGGAACCTCCCACTTTCCGTTCTTGATCATGTAGTTGACCTTGTCGTCGAGGTCGGGTCTGGCCTTGGCGATGTCGTCGACCGTGAGCTGGTCGAAGGGGCGGGCGCCCTCGATGTCCTTCAACGTCTTGGTCAATTGGTCGATCTCCTCCAACACCGACTTTTCCGTCAACTTGGCGTTGGACACGGCCTTTTCCTCAAACATCTCGATGGTCTTGATGGTCTTGGACACGTCGTACACGGCGGGCTTGAAGCCGGACACGGCCTTCTCGAGCTCGTCGACCACCTTGGTGTTGTTCAACACCTTGCGGTAGTGGGCGAAGTCGACAGTGGTGGCAGTCTCGGACAAGGCCAAGTTTTCTTTCTTGGCGCCGTCGAACCGCTTTTTGAAGGCGGTCAACGAGGCCGCGGTGGACCCGGTCAAGCCCAACGTGGACACGATTCTGGCCCAGTCCAATTTGGTAGCGGCAGCTTTGGCAATAGTCGACATATTCCGATAATGTGCGAAAGAATGGCCGCTTTTCAGTGGACGCTGCGATTCGTCGGTATGCCCACGCCCACACCCATGAAGGGCCTAACCCAGTTCATCGTCGACATCCGCAACGCCCAGGATGCGGACCACGAGGCCCGCCGCATCCAGTTGGAAATCAACAACATCCACGCCAAGTTTGGCGGCTCGCTCACCTCCTACAACCGCAAAAAGTACCTCTCCAAGTTGATGTACATCTCGCTCATGGGCTTCGACGACGCCATGACGGAGTTCGGCGTCAAGGAGGCCGTCGCCGCGGTGCAGTCGCCGCTCTTCTCCGACAAGCAGACGGGCTACCTTGCCTTGTCGATCTTGGGCGGCAGTCTTTCCGTGGGCGAGTTGGTGCACCAGACGTTTCCGCTCGTCATTGCCGACTTGAAGAACGCCAACGCCAACATCAACGGCGTGGCGCTCCAGTTCGTCGCCAACAACCTCAGCTCGCGCCTCGTCATCGACGACGCCCACGAATTGGCGGCGCCGTGGCTCGATCTCGTGGACCACGTCTACTCCATGGCCGTCTCGCCCATCACCGAGCCGACGCTCCGCAAGAACACCGTCGTGGCCCTCCTCAACTTGGTCAAGACCTACCCCACCGTGCTTGCCGCCAACAGCAACTGGATCCCGCGGCTCTTGAACCTTCTCGACTCGCCGGACTTGGGCATCGTGCTCAATTCGGTCCCGCTCGTCGACCACATCGTGGCCCACCACCCGCAGTTCGTGGCGTCCGTGGTGCCGTCCATCGCCTCCAACCTCAACGCCTTGATCTTGCTCGAGTCGTGCGACGACGCCTACTACTACTACAAAACCCCGGCGCCGTGGCTCATCGTCAAGCTCATGCAATTGCTCGAGTCGTGCTTCTTGAAGGTCCCCGACTTGCACATCGACCCCAAGACCGCCAACCTCTTGCGCCAGATCATGTCGAAGGCCATCCAGGACGGCTCCAAGTCGACCCACGGCTTGCAAAATCGCAACTCCCAGAGCTCCATCTTGTTCCAGGCCGTCTCGCTCGCCATCTTCTTGAACGCCTCCGACGACGCCCTCAACGGCGCCATCGCCGCGTTGTTCCAGTTGTTGGTGTCCAACGAGACAAACACCCGGTACTTGGCGCTCGACGTGTTAATCAAGTTGATCGGCCGCTCTTTCGACAAGAAATTGGCCTTCGCCAACGACCTCAACGTCTTGTTCGGCCTTCTCAACGACAAGGACATCTCCATCAAGCGCAAGGTCCTCGACTTGCTCTACATCGTGTGCAACGAGTCCAACTACATTCGCATCATCGACACCCTCATCGACTTCTTTCCCTTCAGCGAGTTCAGCTTGAAGTCCGAGTTGTCGATCAAAATCGCCATTTTGGCCGAGCGCTTCGCCGACGACTCCACCTGGTACGTCAATTTGATGATCAAATTGATCTCATTGCAGAGCTCCACCTCCTCGGACACCATCAACAACGAGATCTGGGAGCGCATCATCCAGATCATCATCAACAACGCAGGGTTGCAAGCGACCACCTGCAAGTTGGTGTTGATGAAGTTGTTGAACGAGCCCAATGCCTCGGAGAATCTCATCAAAGTCGGCGCTTTCTTGTCGGGCGAGTTCGGCCACACCGTCGCCAGCGACTATAACCCAAACACCCAGTTCCAGATCTTGTATCTGTGCTACTTGCGGAGCAGTTTGACCACGCGGGCCATGATATTGTCGACGTTTGCCAAGTTTCTTGTGTATTTTGCCAACGAAGACTTTATTCCCAACATCATCGACCTCTTTGAGATCGAGGCCAACTCGCTCGATCTCGAGATCCAAACGAGGGCCGTCGAATACTTGCGGTTGTACACCATGAACCACGAGCAAATGGGCGCCATCATCAAACCGTTGCCGCCATTCGAGACAAAGCAAAACCACTTGCTTTCAAGAATCGGCCCCGTGAGCAAATTGGTCGGGGCCACCTCGGGCTTTGTCGACGCCAGCAAAATAAGCTCCGGCAAGCCTCAAGACCCCGTTCCTGATAACGACCCTTTTAATGACACCAAAACCATCCTTTCGCCAAACTGGCACAACGGATACCACCGGATGCTACACTTTGACGCCGGGATCTTCTACGAAAACCAGCTCGTCAAGATCACCTACCGGACCACCAAGGTCGACAACTTCAAGCTCATCTACAAGTTCGTGGTTATCAACAATTCCTACAAAATTGAGCATACCAACCTCACCAGTTTTAAGGTGTTGAACTTGAAGAGTTTGGCGTCGACCGTCAACCCCAACTACTTGATCGACTTGACCGAGCTCCCGGAGCCGACGGTTCAAGACAGAACCAATGTGGAGTTCGAGATCAAGGTGAGAAATGTAGTCGAGGCCCAAGAGTCTCCAATTATCACCATCAGTTTTAGCTGTGGGGGCTCTTTCACCCAGCTCAACTTGAAGGTGCCGGTTAACATCCTCAAGACATTGACCCCGGCGCCTATTCTGTTGGAGGAGTTTAGAACCAGATACACCCAGATCAACCAGCTCTTGCCTAGTAAAGAAGGTGAAGCGGTCGCCGAACAAGTGACCAGTCATCGCTACACGGGGTCAAATCTTAACCGACTTCTCCAGCGCATGGGCTACCATATTGTGCATTGTACGCCGGACGACGCTCAAGGTATCCTTATTATGGCGGCGGGAATCTTGCATACCCAAAACTCTAACTACGGACTTTTGACTACAATCAAGAGCGTTGAGGATGTTGGGAAGAAATTCGAAATTGTTGTGAAATGCACAGGCGGAGGAGTAGCGGAGGTTGTTGTTTCCACACTCTCCGAGATTTTCGAGGGCAGTTTCTGATCATATGCCTCGAGACCGTTGCTGGGTAGATATTTTTTGCATGATATTTCTTTTCCACCGTTGCATATGTATGAAATGTTAGACATTTACCATATCCACCCGTAGAGTACCTTGCAACCCTTGCTTGTCGATTTCTTGCAGTTTCATCCGTGATATCTTTGCCTAAACAGGAAGGAACTCGATTCTGAGTGCAATACTGGAAGCAGCTGTCATTTCCTAAAAAGGAAAGATCGAGAGAATGAACATCGATTGAATTTCCTAATTAGGCAATGCTATAGAAGTTGAAAAGTTAATGTTCGTTGACCAACTACTAGAAACAGTATGTAACAATATTAGAGGGGACAATCCATTTGGCATACAACCGCCAACCTATATATTCGGAAAAATTCCCAGGCTAAATTGTCATTAGAATCTTTTTTTTATATCTACTATGAGATCAGCTTCTATAGTCACACTCCTTGCTATAGCTGAGTTCTCAGTGGCTGCTCCTGCACCATTGTTGCAGACCATATGGCAGACTGCCACCCAGGTCTATAACACCGACGGCTCGCTCTACACTTTGCTTCACCCACAGGAAACTCCAAGTCCTGCACCTGCACCTGCACCGGCTGCAACTCCGGCTGCTGCCCCAGCTCCAGCTGCCCCAGCCCCCGCCGCTGCTGCACCTGCACCTACTACTACCCAGAGAGCCTCTGGCTCGTCGTTCAACTTGGACTCGTTGTTGAACGATGGTAAAATAAAAGAATGGCTTGACTGGTTTGGAATCGGCGATAGCAGCCCTACCACTGCTCCCGCTGCTCCTGCTACTTCTGCTGCTCCTGCCACCACCAGCACCTTCAACTGGTTCCCCCCAGTTGCCAGTCTGAAGCCATGGCCAACCACTTCGACTGCCTCGACTGCCAGCTCGGATCCCCAGGCTACTGGAGGCATCTACGATGATATTTATAAGGCTTCCGATATCGACAAGACTTTCGCCAAGCAGATCTTGGACTCGCACAACTCCTACAGATCTCAGCACGGAAGCAGCGCTTTGTCTTGGGATAACGCTGCCTACCAATACGCTAAGAACAACGCTGACAACTATGATTGTTCTGGAATTTTGACTCATACCCACGGTCAGTACGGTGAAAACCTCGCTGCTGGATTCCCAGATGGACCTTCTGCCGTCAAGGCTTGGTACGTCGAGGGTGAAACCTACAACTACCAGTCGGCAAACACTTTCGACCACTTCACTCAAGTGGTGTGGAAAGACTCTACAAAAGTTGGTTGTGCTTACAAGGACTGCTCCAGCACCAACTGGCAAAAATACATCATCTGTTCTTATGACCCACCAGGAAATGTTGTTGGCGAAAACAAAGCTAACGTTCTCCCTCCTAACTAGTTTGCCTGGTGCAAGCACTGTTATAATTGTATAAAATAATATAATAAAGTATCCTGATGAGATCGTCCGGCTTCATGTAGCCAATGCGCCCGAGACACATAGCAGCCAGCTGGTATTTTTCCAATTGTTCTTGGGCTTCTTTTAACGACGCTGTGGGCGTATGCCACCTTATTCCGTTTTCGTCTTCAGAATAGCCATTTTCATCGCATAATACGTCCACCGTTTCCAAGAGCGTTTCAAGAGCACTGACGGACGCATGGGCGCAATAGGATTGGAAGGACATCATTGGGCTGAAAACCAGTTCTTGCCCGAGCAGTTTGGCAACGTAATTCAGAGGTGAAATTTAACTTGCGAGCGACGTAGCGGCACCGAGGACCTGCGGCGAAGTAGCGGCAGAGTCTCTGGATAGTGGTATCGTGTATAGCCGCCGAAAAGAGGTATACAATTTAGTAGTGTCCACGAGCTTATCTGAGAATGGCATCGCCAGTGTACGTTATCGAAAATGGGCTCCGCTCTGTCAAGCCGTACTACATGATGCACAAGACCCACGTGAAGACGCGATGGGTGGGACGGACCATCCTCGACGTTTTCACCCAGGAATTGGGGCAGCAGGAGCAAATCGTCCGAGATGAGCTCCAGAATCGGTACATCTATGTGCTAGAGAATTTTGGCAAGGCCGACAAGACGGCCATAATAGAGGGCTGGGACAACCTTGCTGGCCGCAAGATCGACCAGCATGACGTGGTGTACAGCAAGCGCCACATGCACGAGCCGTCGGTGGTGGTGGACCAAGGCAATGCTGGAGACGAAAACTGCTCTTTTCAAATTGTCTACAGAGACCAGGAACTACTAGTGGTCAACAAACCGTCCGGGATCCCCACACACCCCACCGCCAACTACCGGTACAACACGGTGGTGGAGATCTTGAAATACGAGTTGGCAATTGAAAACTTGTGGCCATGTCATCGGCTCGATAAGATGACATCTGGGGTATTGATTTTTGGGCTCAACAAGGACGCCGTCAAAAAAATCACCAGTGTCATAGAACTCAAGGGTGATAACGCCACCAAGCAGTACGTTGCCAGGGTCAAAGGGGAGTTCCCTCCAGAAAAGCTCATGCTCAACTGCCCCATATTTCTTGTCAATGCCAGTGGAGGGTACTTGATGCCCACCAATTTGGAGACGTTGCCGGCCAACTCGTGCACCGAGTTCAAGCGGCTCAAGTATAACGAGCAGTTGGACGAGAGCATTGTTCAGTGCACCCCGATATCTGGTAAAATGCACCAGATCAGAATTCATCTTCGAAATATCGGGTTTCCTATCTGCAACGACGCTGTCTACTCGACCGAGTTGACGCCGATCAACCAGTTGAAGAATGACGTCGAAGCGTACTTGTACCAAAAATTGTACAGGGAGAATCCGTCCTTCAACCAACTTGTAAAACCACATTCGGTTGAAAACACTTTTGTTAATGTCCAGGCTTTGGTAGACGATAAAGTGCAGGACGATCTCAAGCGCATACGAGCCATGGCGGCCGAGCGGTTGGAATCGTACCGTCATGCCGATGTCTGTCCCGAGTGCAAGCGGCTGATCTTCGACCTAGACAGAGACAAAAAAGATGCATGTATTTGGCTACATTCGTATAGATATGAGCTCAACGCCGACCAGAAACTCAGTTTCGAGACCGAGCTTCCGGTCTGGTGCAATATATAGAGTGCTACCTCGGGCCAGACCGGGGAGCTTTAATGAATGGTAGTTTGGGGGTATATCCCGGAACGTTCTGGGCGCCGGTGGAGTTGTAGAACTTGACGTGCTTGGCGAACGTCCTGCTGGTGGCATCGTTCTTGGTTTGGGCCGTGGTGGCGGCCCTGATGCGTTTTTGGAACCCAGGGTCCGTAGCCAACTGGGTGATGCCCTGGAGAAGCGATGCCTGGAGTCGCTGCTTATCGTCGTCCGACACCGGGACCTTCTTGAACACGAAGAAGTAGAGGCCCTTGACGTGCTCGCTGGGGTGCTGCTGGATGCACTCGAACAACTGGCGCTTGACAAGCTTCTTGAATTTGGCTCTTCCCACAGCCGTCGAGAGCGGATTGACCCGGACGTTGAAGAAGAGGTTCTTCTTGTACTTGCCGCTGTAGCCCACGACGGCCTTCTCTAGCACCGGGCTGTTGAGCATGGGCAAGGCGCTGTTGAAGTAGGCGTAGGCGACGGCGGACTTTCGCATGGCGCTGATGAAATGGTACGCCGGGAAGAACTTGACGGAAACGTAGTCGTTGTTGGCCAAGGTCGTGGCCTTGCTGAGCCTGCCGGCGGTGCGGAGGAGCTTGTATGCGTACTGGTCGACGCCCCGAATATCGAGGTACGTTTGGGGGAGAATGTTGGGGTCGGCCTGGGGCTGGGAAAAGAAGTGGTTTGCGTCTGAAAACCGGGGTTTTTCGTACGAGATTCGGGGAATGAGCGGGTTGGCGGCAGCGGTAAGCGACTGAGCTACTGGCGGCCGCACCAAGTGGCCGTTCGGCACATGCAAGCGTCGTATAAGCCGGAAGGACATCTACAGTGACTGCGAAAAATTATTATAATACAGAGGGCTGCCACAAGGTGACGCAATTGTCGGCAGTGGCGAGGGTCAAGAGCTTGGGGTTGAAGGCCACGATCTTGGGCACTCCCTGGTTGGAGCCAATGACTTTAAATGGAAGTAGTTTGCGAGGATTATCGGTATCTTTGACGGTGCGAGAGCCGTCGGTGCTTTTAACGTGCGACAAGTCAAACACCGAGAGCGTGGACTTGGCCAGCCCCACGATGACGTGCGAGCCGCTGGGGCCGAAGCATGCAGAGCCCATGAACGGGTAGTTCGACGTCATGGACAAGTCGATGGACAGCGAAAACGAGCCTGTCTGGAGCGCCGTCAAAAGCTGCCCCAGAAACGTATCTATAATGTAGTGGTCGCGCGAGTCGGTCGACACGAGGAGGAGCTTGCCGGTGTTGGCGAACTCGACCTTGGTCCAGCGGGCGTCCGGTTTGGTCTGGAGCGAGCTGGTGAGAAACGGCCCGTGGTGGTAGTTGGCCGAGTCGTAGAACTGGAGCACGCCGGTGTCGCTGCCCGGCGGCGGCCCCTTGGCCACCACGAACACGATGCCGTGCGGGTCGTACGCCACGAGCGACGGCTGGCCGATTTCGAGCGACCCGGTGGGCCCCGCCGTCCGCAAGTCCCACAACTTGACGGTGCGGTCGTACGACGCCGACACAAAGGTGTCGTACACCGGGTTGACCTCGAGCGACGTGACCTGGTTCTTGTGGCCCTTGAAGTACTTGATGTACTTCTTGTCCGAGAGCGACAAATACCGAATCGCATGGTCCTCCGACGCCGTCTCCGGCGTCGACGCATAGAGACAGTTGAGGTCGTGGTGCGTGAAGCGCGCGCAGTGCGCCCCGTACTTCTGCGACTGGATGTTCTTGTGGTGGACTCCTTTATGGACGTCGTAGAGCTGGATGGTCTTGTCGATGCCCGCCGAAATCAAGTACTGGCCCGAATCGTCGAAATCGAGCGACGTGATCGACGCCCCGCGGTGGTAGCTGAACGTCTTGGCCGGGCTGAGCGACCCGAGAACCGCCTCGCTGACGGCGGTGGTGGTGCTCTTCTTCTTGGACATTCGCGATCACCAAATCTTTCATAGGGGTAATGACACCGTTTGTAGTCCGAGCCCTCTTCGAGTACAAGAGCGACTACGACGACGACCTTGCGTTTGCCGCGGGCCAGAAAATCACCGTCACCGCCGTCGAGGACGACGAGTGGTACTCGGGAACTTACGACGGCAAGTCGGGCATGTTCCCCAAGAATTTCGTGGAGGCCGTCAAAGACGACGCCAAGCCGCTGGAGCCCGCGCCGGCGCCCGTCCCGGAGCCAATTGCTGCCGAAAAGGCCCCCGAGCCCGCCAAATCGCCGGTGGTGTCGCCGGTCGAGAAACCGGCGGCCCAGGGCGTTTTCCCCAACCAGAAAATCGCCGACCCCTACGCCGTCAAGAAGCAGTTCATCGCCACGTCCAAGTCGCTGTACGTGCCGCAGGTGAAGCCGCGCGACGAGTCGTTCGTCATCGGCAGAGCTCGCCACCAGGAGGCGGCGCCGGACGTGGAAATCGTCAACGAGCAATCGCACCAGCCCGACGACGAGCCCGAGGAGGCCAAGTTGAGCTTGAAGGAGCGCATCGCCTTGCTCCAGAAGCGCCAGCAGGAGCAGGCCGAGCGTGACGCTGCGGCCCTTAAGCGCCAGGAGTTGCGCAAGCAGAAGGCCGCCGAAGAGAAGCAGCGCCTCAAGGAGAAGCGCGAGGCCGACGCCGAGTTGGAGCTGACCTCGCCGGTCGCAGAACACCACGCGCCGTTGAAGGACGCCAGCACCGGCGGTTCCCTCCAGCCCAATGTCTCGGGGCAGTCCATCAAGGCCACCAGCACCCAAAACGATATAATCGAGGACGAGTCCGAGGCTGTGCCGCAAGAGAGCTCCGAAGAGGAGACTCAGGTGGACGCCGAGGAGTCTGGAGAAGATGAAGAGGAGGAGGAAGACGACGAGGACTTGCGCAGACGGAAGTTGGTGGAGCGCATGGCCAAAATGTCCGGCGGAAGAAACATGTTTGGCATGATGGGCATGCCTGCGTTTGGCCAGCCGGCGCTGCCTTCGAAGCCGAAGAAGACCAAGAAGCTGGAACCAAAGGAGGAGCCGGAAGAGGACGATACTCCTAGAGCCGTGCCGATCATGCCGTTTGCCGACCCCAATGCGTTGCCAGCGCACATCAGGAAACCCTCCCATACCGACGACGAGGAGTTTGTTGATGCAGGCGAACATTTAGCCAAAGACTCGCCGATTTCAGAGGAAGAAGATACCACCGAGCCAGAAAGACCGGTTTCTTTGCACGCCGCACCTCCAGTGCCGCCCGTAGAGCCATCTTCCGAGCCTGAAGACGTCGCTCACGGCGATACCATGAAGATCGCCAAACCCGTCGTCGAAGAGCCAACGGGCTATGAGGCAGACGAGGACTTGTCTGAAAAGGCCCCATCTTCCCCAGTTGCAACCCAAAGACACGCTCCACCACCGATACCTGCAAGTGCACCGCGGCCACCGGCTCCGGAGGGACGTCCAGCGCCTCCTCCAGTGCCTCAGCCAGAGGCTCCAGCTCGTCCGGCTCCTCCTCCAGTGCCCGAGGTTCCTGTCCGTTCAGCACCTCCAGTACCTGCAGACGTCCCAGCGCCCGTAGTGCCACTGCGTGCAGTGCCACCGGTTCCTGCGCCTGTTATGCCCGACACTGACGACTCCAGCGAGGACGAAGAGGGTTTACCGCCCAGCCATCCAGCGGGACCACCCCCAATCCCAACGTCTGTGCCAGGCCACCCTTCAGCACCGCCTCCTATCCCGTCCGTGCCAGCGCCACCAACGTCCTCGTTGCCCTCTCCTCCTGTCCCTGTTGCTGAGGACGAGGAAGAAAGCGATGACGATTTTGAGTTCTCCGGCGACAAGCCTGTGGCGCCCGCTCGGTCAATGACCATGCCACCCACGTCTGCACCACCGCCACCGGTTCCATCGGACAGAGCAGCACCGCCCGTGCCGGTTCCACACGGAGATCTTCGCAGGGCTTCGACGGATTTGAACCACCAGGCCGCTCCTCCGTTGTCTCGCAACACTACTGGCGCCTCAATTGGGTCCGGTAGAAGGTCTGGCGAGCTTTCGAGAGGAAGACACGCTTCTCAGGCCGAGGCGGCTTTGGAGTCGTTGGAATACGAAATCGCCAATATCACCAGTACCAGTAATTGGTGGTTGAAAGGGGATTTGCCAGATGTTTTAGAAGCCAAGATAGGCAGTGATCTTATTTACGAGGTGGACTCCAATACCATCGAGAAGAGAGATTCTCGAGTCAAGACTTATAAGGACTACTACATCTTATTCCACGACTTGTCGCAGTTGGTTTTGGAGCTTGAGTATGAAAATCAAGACCCCAGATCCACCATTAAGGCGTCCAACTTCTTCACCAAGCCAGCCCCCATCATCAGAAAGGACTTGCTCGACAAGTACTACAAGAAGAATGGTAACAAAGTGTTGGAAGCGGCGTTATCCGCGGGTGCTATTAACGAGCCGTTGGTGAATGTGGTTTTCTCCAAATTAGGCAAGGATGTATTGCAGCCTATCGGGTCCAAGTCGTTTGGTGTCAATATCTACAAGAACACCAACAACAGCAATATTGCTCGGATCGACGAAATCAGGCCTGGCGATATCTTGTGCATCAAGAACGGCAAGTTCGTGAGCCACAAGGCGTTGGGCAACAAGTCGGTCCATGTGGGAGACGACGACATCAAGGCGGCGATCATTGCCGAGTATGACCCCAAAAAGGAGAAATTCAAAGTGTTAGACGTGGACGGCGGACACTTGAAGAAGGAAAGCTACAAACTCGGCGAGATGAAATCTGGGCAAATACGGGTTTTCCGCATTGTTGACAGAAGCTATATAGGGTGGTAAGTAGGTTAGTAACGAATGAATTAGATTGACTCTTAGAGCTCTTAGACCAGAATAAGGAAACCAGTTGGGGCGGTATACAATCAAAATCCATCTAGAGGACGAAATTACTCTTGACAGATAATGATACACACAAATAACCAGAAACCAAGTAAGAAAGTAAGTATTACGGAGTGGACATCGGACACAAGACTGGGATTAAAAGATATGGGGACACAAGACTGGGATTAAAAGATGTGGGGGCATAAGGAATTAGACGCAATCTTCGGACTTTATCACTGCCAACGGCAAAGGACGAATAAAGGAATCACTACTCTACTGTGGAGACAACAGACTAGGATTTGATTGCAGACATCCTCACGGTTTCAATACTTACGCTGGTCTAAAAGCGCTAAAAGTGAGTGTGCGATCTTACGTGTGGCTTTTATGTGACTATCGGTCCTGCATAAAGGTCTGTGATAAGTCGTATTTTATGCGCAGGAACAAAAATTAGTGATACATCATGGGGAACGTTTGGTCAGGTGATGAGAAAATATCTGTCCAAATTGACTGTTGCAAGTGACATGCAGATATTCCTGGAGAGCGTTTTTCGCAAATTATGCGCCAGAACAATTCTCCGAAATTACTGTAGCGTAGCCACACGTGATGGAACTTTATAATCTAGGTACGGTTTAGCAGTTTCAGGTCGGATAATTTTTTGTACACTTTATTGCTTAAATAATTCTCCCGCAATAATTCTCAACGCTTGCTTTGTTCATCATTCAGGTATTGATTTCTAGTTATTCGACTTAACGAGTGCATCAATATCAATTGACCATGACCGCAATCCAGGATTTAAAGCCCGACTTTGTGCTCGACGTGGCGCCCGACAAGGACCAAATCGTCAAGCTAATCGAGCTCTTGCATGACAATGGGTTTTACACCGCCATCCGCGAGAACAACTCTGAGAGCTTGCTCGTGTTCCTCAAGGCGTCGCTGTTCAAGCTCGAGGAATTGACCCAGCAGGACCAGATCAAGAATTACGAATTCGGCATCACAGCCCCAAACACTTCCACTGGCGACAAGTTCAGAATTTTGCACAACAACTTGGTGGGCACGGGCAAGAACGGCTTGAACATCAAGAAATTCGAAGGATTGAAGAGCATCACCCCCATTACCGAATCTTTAAACGACTCCACAGTATATGAAGACCTCACCAAACACTTATTATCGTTTGGCAACCCGTCTGTCGAGTTCATCAAGGACAATTTCGGGATCAGAGTGGCGCTCTACTTTGAGTTCTTGAAGTTCTTCATCAGATGGTTGATTTTGGTGTCGGTATTTGGATTGACCAGCTACTGGCGGTCCAAGCACTTGTTCTCCTTGACTTACTGTATTGTCAACTTGGTTTTGAGTGTGGTGTTCCTCATCGGCTGGAAGAAGAGACAATCGTACTTGGTCAGCTTGTGGGGCAACAACAACTACCACTTGATCCAGGAACACGACGTGGAATTGAGCGACATCAACGACCGGTTTGAAGAAAAGTCCTCGTACAAGCACAAGGGCAACGACGAGGGCCACAAGTTCTTGAAGCAATTGGTGTTCGTCCCGGTCGCTTTGGGCTTCGCTGCCATTCTTTTGTCGTACCAATTGACCTGTTTCGTGATTGAAATCTTCTTGACCGAAATTTACGACGGCCCCGGAAAGAGTCTTTTGAGCTTGTTGCCAACTGTGTTGTTGTCGGTGTTTGTGCCAGTGTTCAGTATTGTATTCGGCAAGGTCAGCGACATTTTGGTTGCGTTTGAAGGCCACAACAACTCTTACACCAAGAACAACTCGATTGTTATCAAGCACTTCATCTTGAACTTCTTGACCTCTTACGTCCCATTGTTGATCACCTCGTTTATCTACTTGCCCTTCGCTCACTTGATCCAGCCAAGCTTGCCAGACTTGAAGGAGGTCCTCGTGAACAGAAGTCCCTCTTACTTTAAGTACTTGACCTATATCAAGAACAAGGAGGACTTCCAGTTCAACCAAGGCCGTTTAGCCGGCCAATACAACTACTTCATTGTTGTCAATGAGGTGATCCAGTTGTTCATGAAGTACGGCTTGCCTCCAGTTTTGGGCTTTGCTTTGGGTTTCCTCAAGAAAAAGGAAGCAGCACCAAAAGACGATGAGGCAGAAAAGTCCTGGTTGAACAGCATTCGTAAGGCTGTTTCCCTCCCAGTGTACAACCCCGATGACGACTTGAGATTTGTCACCATCGTGTACGGTTACTTGACTCTCTTCGGCCCAGTTTGGTCTTTGGCTCCTTTAGTCACTCTTGGATTCATGATCATTACCTTGAAATTGGACTACTTGAAGTTGTTGAACGGCAAGTACTTCAAGCCTCCTATTCCTGAAAGAGTGGACTCGATCTACCCCTGGAACTATGCGATTTTCATCTTGACCTGGCTCGGCTCGGTGGTGTCTCCAGCTATCACCACATTCTACCACCACAACGACGTGCCAGCCAAGTCGTTTGGCCAGTTCACCTTGGACAAGGCCAGCATCAACACTTCTACCATCCCATTGATCCTCATTTTGTTCTTGACCGAACACGGGTTCTTGATTGTCTACTTTGTTTTCTACCAAATTGCCGAGTACTTCAAGTCCGAGAAGGAGTGGGAGAATGACTTTACGGACAACGATATCAAATTAAGACATGACCATTACACCAGCGAAATCAAGGGCAAGCAGATCTTCGAGATCGAGGATGCCGAAGAATGGAAGAACTCTAGTAGCGACTACTCTATCTCTCATGCCACTGCAATTCTCAGTGGATCTGCCAAACCAGAGCAACCCACCAAGACTAAGATCATCAGTGGTGAAGGGCTCGACGAGGGGTCTCTGTCGGGATACCAAGAGAAAGTGGGATCCATCGAAAGCAGAGCCAACAAGACCCTCGAGCAGACCAAGACCCTTGCCGGTAACTCGGAAGACGATGTGTTAGCTTCCGTCAGAGATGCTGGCGACAGTGTGATCAAGGTTCCAAGCACCGAGGGCGCTGTTTCTGCCACTATCGATGACAACCATCACATTCAAGACAGTGATTTGGCCAAACCTCAACACTCTCCGTACCAACAAGACTACGAAGCCGCTTCAACCAGCAGCAAGGAGAAGTTGAGCAAGTCCAAGTCGCTCAAGAAGTTGCTCAGAAAGAACAAGTAAATATGACTGTCGTTTATATACAAATACTAGGTCGGTCTATACACCTATGCGTTTTTAGGGGGTCTAACACCAAAAATCGAGGTACCAACTCTCACACTGGTACTTCCCTGGGCTATAGCATTTTCGAAATCGTTACTCATACCCATGCTTAGTTTCAAGTTAAGATTAAACTTTTCATCGAGATGTTCTTTCAACTGCACGAGAGTTTGGAAGTCCTTGTTCTCTTCCGACTGGGTGGACTCGGCGAACGAGCCGATGGTCATCAAGCCCTCGAAATGTAAGTGAGAGCTTTCGTCTCCAAGTAAATATTCAACGGTTTGATAAAGTTCGTCTTTATTTCCAAGCTGGAAACCCGATTTCTGGGGTTCGTCAGAGGTGTTGATTTGCAAGTAAACGTTGATGATCTGGCCATCGACGTCTTTTCTGACGGAGTTCAACTTTTTGCACTTCTTCAAGTTGTCGATAGCTTCCACAGCATACAAGCTTTCGACATTTTTAGCCAAATCTTTGCATTTTCCGGTCTGCAAGCCGCCGATAAAGTGCCACTTGATGTCTTTGGGCAACACCTGGGACTTCTCGACCAACTCCTGGACGTAGTTTTCCCCGAAATGACGGACCCCATGTTCGTATAGGGCGAGAATATCGCTGGCAGGTTTGAGTTTGGAGACCGCCACGAGCCGGACGTCGGCGTTTCCTGCTCTGGCCTTGACTTTCAGGAGCACGGCGTCGTACGACTGCTTCAACTCGAGCTGTCTTTCGACAGAGGGCAATACTGCTTTGGACATGGCGAGTTTTCTTATCATGAATTTTCGAGAGTGAGAAACCAGAATTAGCCGAACTGGGCCAACAAGCTGGCGGTGATCCACGGCGACCAGCGACTGCCCGAGCCCACTACACACGGCCTACCGTGGCCACACCGACGGTGGTAAAATTGGCCCGCGCACGACTGCAGTGCAAACACCATCAATGTCGATGAGACTGAAATATTCCACATCATGAACGACAACATCTACCAAGGGGAGGATTTCGAGGACAAAGTCAGAAAGCAAGTGGAGTTCTACTTCTCGGACAGCAACTTGCAGACCGACCGGTTCTTGTGGAAAATCTACCAGGCCAATGAGGGCTGGGTCGAGTTGAAGACCATCTTGACATTTGGCAGAATGAGACAGTACCGCCCAGAGGAGAAGGTGATCGAGGCTTTGAAGCAGTCCGACAAGTTGGTATTGAGCGCCAACAACGACATGGTCAAGAGATCGGAGCCGTTACGAGACTTCAACGAGTTGAAGAACATTAGAAAGAGAAACTCGGTGCACATCGAAGGGTTCCCCAAGGACCTCAGCCAGGAGGCTTTGGAGGAGTTCTTCACCACCAAGATCGTCGACACGTTGCCCAAGGACAAGCAGGTGAACTCGATCCGGCGGATCAGAACCCGGACCTCCAAGGAATTTTTCGGGGCGGTCGATGTTGAGTTCAAGACCCAAGAGGACGCCGAATATTTCCTCGGGGTGGAGATCGCGTACCCCGCCGGCATCGTGCCCTCGGGCGACGAGACCGACAAGAAGGACTACTTGAAGAAGATGTCGTTGTTGAACTTCCAGGAGATGAAAGAGGGCGGCAAGAGGTTTGGGGTTAATGAGGTGAGCAAGAGACGCAGCAGTTTCAACGGCAAGGACCCGAAAAAGGCCCGCAAAAACTCCAAGTCCGGCAAGAGAAAGGATGAGAAGATCGACCTCAAGTCTGACGACAAGCCAGAGGAGAAGTCCGAGGACAAGTCTGACAAGTCGGAGGACAAGTCCGACTAACCTGTATTTAGATAATGCGAACATAGCGCGACATCATCACCACCATGTCAGTTTCCGAGGCCACCAAGAAGGAGCTCGCCGACGCGTTCGGGCCGGCCGCGTGTCTGAGCGACGACACGTTGCACAAGCTCGACACCCTCAAGCAGATTTTCAACATTTCCACCGAGGATTTGTACGTGCACTGGGAAACCTACAATATCAACGAGGCCCAGGACGATTTGCAGCTCACGCCCGCCAACTTGGACGTGTTCCAGCAGTACCTCCAGCGCAGCTTGGCGGGCGCCAAGCGCACACGCGACTTGCACTCGTCGGGCGTCAAGAGAAAGCCGTTGCGGCCCTTGAACTCGTCGAGCCCGGCCCAGCCTGAAACGCCGTTGAAGATGCGCCGCGTGGACGAGACGCCCTACAAGACGCCGCACCTCCGCATGGACTCGTCGCCGTCGCAGTTTGCCACCGCGAACAACTCGTTCGGCGAGACGCCGGTGAGAAAACCCCAGAAAGACGCCAACACCGTGCTCGAGACGTTGAACGACCACCTCGAGGCCGCCGACGGCGCCGAGCTGCACCCCAAGATCGCCTCCAACTTCGACGCCCCCAAGTACAAGTTCCGCACCATGGCCATGAAGCTCTTGGAGAGCGCCGACGTCTTGGACGACCAGATCGACACCTTCACCAACCTCGTGCACGAGCAGCGGCCCGACGAGCTGTTTGCCAACCCATGCTTGAGCTCGCAGTTCGACATCGCGTGCTGCGGCCGCATCGTGCCGGACTCGCCGCTCTACGACAAGTTGGTGTCGCTGACGTTGAACTCGACCTCGTTGTACTTGGAGACGTCGCGCTTGGGCGGCATTGGCCAGCGCGTGCCGCTCGACTTGACCCAGTTGAAGGACTACTCGTTCTTCCCAGGCCAGGTGGTGTGTTTCCGGGGCAGAAACCCTACGAGCCAGTCGTTCGTGGTGCTGGAGGTAATCCCGCTCCCGCAGTTGGGCACGCCGGTCACGGCGCTGGACGAGTTGAAGGAGTACGCGCTGCAGGGCGAGGGCCTCAAGACCGTGATCGCCTCGGGCCCGTTCTCCAACGCCGTCACCCTCAACTACGAAAAGTTCACCGCCTTCGTCGAGCACGTCAACACCGTGGTCAAGCCCAACGTGGTGGTGCTCTTCGGCCCGTTCTTGGACATTACCAACGCGGCGGTGCAAAATGGCGACGTGGAAATCGCCAACGAACAGCCCAAGAACTTGGACGACGTTTTCAGAAAAACCGTCACCCCCGTGTTGAAGACGATCGACGCCAACATTCAGGTCATCTTGATCCCCTCGCTCAAGGACGTGGCTGCCAAACACTGCTCATACCCCCAGGACTCTTTTGACAGAAAGAAGCTCGGATTGCCAAAAAACGTCAAGGTGTTTCCCAATCCGTCGGGCTTTGCCGTCAACGAGATATTATTTGGCTGCTCTAACTTGGACATCTTCAAGGACCTCAAGGATGTCAGCAAGCTCAGCGACGACAGCCAAGTTTTCTCCAACCGGTTTGAGAGAATCGCCAACCACATCTTCGACCAGAGAAACTACTACCCCATCTTCCCGGGGTCCATTGCCCGCCAGAATGCCCCCAGAGGTGAACTAGAGAAGCTCACCGCGGAGGCTGACGGACTCATGGCAGAAGAATACGCCGAAACCACCGTAGGAGGCTCGCAACTAGAGGTGCCTTACTTGGGGTTGGCCGAGTTGGGCGACTCGTTGCCGGATGTGCTCGTGATCCCATCTGAGTTGCGGTATTTCGCCAAAGTTATCAAGAATGTGGTGGTGATCAACCCTGGTGCCTTTATCAGACCCTCCAAGGACGCCACCAAAGAAGACGGAACCTATGTGGTGATCAGCACACGCAAGCCTGACACCGAGGCGGAAGATAACGTGGAGCAAGTGGACGGTAACCCGGGAATGTTCTACCATAATGTATTTAAAAGATCGAGAGTTGATATCTACAAGAGTTAGTTACTTAGGGAATTGTATATTACGAATGGCACAGTCTAGAATTGTACACTGCGAACTGCACACTATATGGACCTGGTTTGTTGGTGTTGAAACTTGTGGGTGATTTTCCTGCAATACCTCGCCATCTCATGCAGAGTGTCTGGCGTAAACAAGTCCTACGATGTTTCAGCAATGATGCAAGACTCCAAATGCCCCGAGCAGCCCACACATTGACCAGGAACATGCACACCAAGCCCAAAGTGGTGCTTCGAGACTACCAGCTTGAGGCACTAGAATCGGTGAAAAATGCCATTGATCGAGGCATCAAGCGCTCAGCAGTGGTTTTGGCCACAGGAGGCGGCAAAACGGTGGTGTTCTCCCATCTCATTCCCCAATTGACCAGTAGCAATGACGGCAGACGGCAGAAGACGTTGGTCCTCGCCCATAAAGAGGAATTGGTGTACCAAGCCGCTAACACCATAACCGCAACCAATCCGGAGCTCAAGGTGGAAATTGACATGAGGAACTTCAAGGCCTCTGACGAAGCCGACGTTATTGTGGCATCTGTGCCCACGCTCATACGAAGTGTGAGGCTCGAGAGGTATAATCCTGATCTTTTCAAGACGATAATTCTCGATGAGTGTCACCATGCATCAGCCAACTCGTGGCTCAAGATCTTGAACTATTTCGATGCATTGAACCCGGAACTGCCGATAAACGTCATTGGGTTCACAGCTACCCTTGAGAGGACGGACGGCAAAAATTTGGGAGATATATTTCAGGAAGTAGTATTTCACCGAAGCCTCATGGAGATGGTTAAAAATAAGGAATTGGTCGACGTCAAATTCACCTCCATCAAGTCCAACATCGACTTGAGCGAGGTGAACACTAGGAAGGACGACTACGATGTCACAAGCTTGTCACACGCTGTCAACACCGACGAGACTAACTTACTTGTGGCCTACAGTTTAAAGAATTTGAAGGAAAAATACAGCTTCAAAAGCACCCTTGTGTTCTGCGTGGATATAAGCCACTGCAGGACATTATGCGGAGTTTTACAACGATCAGGAATCAATGCCCAATATGTTACGGGCGAGACTGCTAAACCAGAACGACGAGCTATAATTGACGATTTCCGCCAGGGAAAAATCGAGGTCTTGTGCAACGTCCAGGTGTTCACCGAGGGTACCGACATCCCGAACATCGACTCCTTATTCTTGGTGAGGCCCACGAAATCCCGGCCTTTGCTTGTGCAAATGATTGGTAGAGGTTTGAGGTTGTACGAGGATAAAACCCATTGTCATGTGGTGGATATTGTGGGAACCAGAGGAACCGGGTTCCAGTCTGTGCCTACATTGTTCTCGTTGCCTGCAGACCACAACTTCGAAGGCAAGACGTTGCAGCAATTGGAGAAGGAGAAAAAACTCTTGCTGGAGGAAGAACAGTCGCTCAAGCAGCTCGAGTGGCAGGAGAAGGAGCGTGCGAGACGACAGGAAGAAGAGGCGGTGTTCAAGAGCCTCAAGCGGCTCTCGCTCTACGAGGACAGAAGCATGGTGGAGTTTGACACTGTGGAGGGATTTCTGGCGTTGGATTTTAAAGACGAACAGAAGTACTCCAACAACAAGAACGTCTCGGCAGCCATTAACCAGCACACGCTTCCGTGGGTCAGGCTCGAGTACGACGTGTGGGGGTGCAGTATCGACCACCGGTTTCTCGTTCTACGCCGTGAAGAGGTCGACGGGGTCAACCAGTTTGAGTTGGGTGTGAATTCGTTTGTTCCAACGGAAGCCAGAGTGTCCCACAATTTCAAGATCCGCAAGTTTGGCAACGAGACCCGGCTAGAGAAAGGTCCTCTCGAGGCCATTCTCATCCGGGCCGAGGTGCACCACCGGTCGATGGACATCAAGCGGTACAATAATTTCACCAAGCCCATAACCGATAAGCAGAGCACATACCTCTACCAAAAGTTGCGGGCCATGGCCAAAAACAAGTACGATATGGACGCCCGCAAGGACGCGGCCATCCGGTCGGCGCTCCAGAGCTACAGCACGCAGCAGGCGTCGAAATTAATATTTGCAGTCAAATACTCGACGGTGTCGCTCCACGCCAAATGGGCGCTTGAAAGAATATTGGGGCTCGACAAAAACGCCGCAAACGAGGCCCAGCGCATCCGCAAGCGGCTCCAGAAGCAGCTCGCCGCCACCACCGCCCGTGCACAGCCGCAGCCCACCCAGAATTCCGTTTCTCTCTAGGGAGATTCCGATCCTGCACACAACCACATAACTAAGACACCTCAAAACATTTCTCATTACTAACATGCGGTTGGTATACTGGTTTTTATGGGCGTTCGTGGCCGCCCTGGCCGTGGACACCGAGCAGGCCGAGCAGATCATCTCGGACTCGGGCCACACCAACAACTGGGCGGTGTTGGTGTCGACGTCGCGATTCTGGTTCAACTACAGGCACATTGCTAATGTTCTCAGTCTCTACCGCACGGTAAAGCGCATGGGAATCCCCGACTCGCAGATCATCGTGATGCTTGCCGACGACATCGCGTGCAACCCGCGCAACGCCTTTGCCGGGTCGGTCTTCAACAACGTGGACCAGGCCATCGACTTGTATGGCGACCTGGTGGAGGTGGACTACAGAGGGTACGAGGTGACGGTGGAAAATTTCATCCGGCTCTTGACGGACCGGTGGGACGAGAACCACCCGCGCAGCAAGCGGCTCTTGACGGACGAGAACTCCAACATCTTCATCTACTTGACGGGCCACGGCGGCAACGAGTTTCTCAAGTTCCAGGACGCCGAGGAGATCGGGTCGTACGACATTGCCGACGCCTTTGCGCAGATGCATGAGAAGAAGCGGTACAACGAGATCTTCTTCATGATCGACACGTGCCAGGCCAACTCGATGTACGAGCGGTTCTACTCGCCAAACATTTTGGCAGTGGGAAGCAGCGCTTTGGAGCAGAGCTCGTACTCGCACCACTCCGACTTGGACGTGGGCGTGGCCGTCATCGACCGCTTCACCTACTACACCCTCGACTTCCTCGAGGGCATCGAGAAGAACTCCAACGTCACCATGGACAAGCTCTTTGACATCTACACCTTCGACAACATCCACTCGCAGCCCGGCGTGCGCACCGACCTCTTCGCGCGCGAGGTGCTGTCGGTCAAGCTCACGGACTTCTTCGGCAACGTGCAGAACGTGGTGGTGGACGATGTCGACGAGGTGGTGCCGGTGGGCGCTCCCGCCGTGGTGGCTGCGAAAAACTACACCGTGCGCCCGGCCGCCGTGCAAAACCAACTTCACCTCAAGGAGAACCAGAGCGTGCTCGTGCACTTGGACCAGCGCCAGACAGAGCTCATCGCGGCCGTTTCCGCCGTGGTGTTTGTGGGGCTCTGGTTCGTAGCTAAATAATATATCATGTGACCCGCGATGATGTTTGTTGATAGCGCGTAAGATAGATCACAACATGCCGCCGATTCTGGCCTCCGAGCTCTTCGACACGTTGGCCGCGCCCGCCGCCGCCGCCGCCAAGTTGGACGCCGTCGCCCGCATCAAGACGCATGTGAAAAAGGACCTCGTCGACCTCCGCCAGGTCCCGAAATACCTCGAGGCGCTCTCCATCGGAGTGGATATCCACGACGCCGGCATTTCCGGCGCCAGTTTCAGCGTGCTCTGCCACCTCATCAAGCGCGTGGGCATGCAGGACAAGACCGGCGACTTGCTCCGGCGCCAGAGCTTCTTGGTGCTCCCGATCGTCGTCAATCGCTTGGGCG
This sequence comes from Keqinozyma sinolaborantium, assembly GCA_039762375.1. NCBI lineage: Eukaryota > Fungi > Ascomycota > Pichiomycetes > Serinales > Debaryomycetaceae > Keqinozyma > Keqinozyma sinolaborantium. The sequence goes on along the minus strand of JAQRFW010000009.1, from coordinate 83,572 downwards.
ACTCCAAATCATCAACCAAAAGCGCCGCCAAGAAGGCGCTCGAGGCGTACTGGTTCTCGGCGCCGCAGCAGGTCGAGCTGGCGCTCAAGGACATGGCGTTGTGCCACCGCAGCGCGCAGATCGTCGGCGAGAGCGTGGCGTGGCTTCAGCACATCATCGCCAACGTCAACCCGCACTTCGACCTCGCGCCGCTCCTCGAGCCGCTCGTGGACGCCGTGGCGCGCGCCCCGGACGACGTCGCCGCCCAGATCGTCGAGTTGTTCCGGGCGTACTACGGCCTCAAGCACAACCGGTTGTACCGCTACGACCTCTCGAAGCAATTGGACGCCCACGGCGTCGACAGCCGCTTGAAGCTCCGCATCGAGAACGCCATCGGCGTGGCGCAGCCGCGCGTGCTTGAGCGGGAGCCCGTACCAGAGCCGGTGCAGAAACTGGTGCCAGAGCCATTCCACGAACCATCGCAAGAACCGTTTCCGCCCGCCCCATCCCAAACATACTCCTCCGAAATCGACACCATCGTGCTGGCGCTCCCCAACTACGACTTGGACGACTCGGTGGCCGCCCGCGACGTCCAGGACGGCCCCGATTTGCTCCATGTCATCCGCGGGCTCCTCCCGGCGTTCAACAGCAGAGAGACCGAGCACAACTGGTCGCGCCGTGAGCGCAGCATCATCACGCTCCGCGAGTTGGTCCGCGGCAACGCCCTTGGGTTCCTCGACGCTTTCATTGCTGGCATAAAAGAAATCTCCGATGGGATCTGCAAATCGGTCTTGTCCTTGAGAACCACGCTATCGTCGCACGGGTGCCACTTGGTCAAAGACTTGGTACTCACCATGGGGACGGCGTTTGAGCCGCTCATTGAGAGCTTTCTCCCTACACTTGTCAAATTGACGTCCATGAACAAAAACATTGCATCTTCCAACGCCAATGTGGCCTTGTGTGCCATTTTCATCAACTGTGTGTACAGCCCGCGGGTGTTCCAGCGGGTCTACAACTCTGCAGTCGACAAGAACATCCGCACGCGGTCGTTCAGCGCCTTGTGGCTCCAGATAATGATCGTACGGTTTCACGACAACCTCAACTTCCTCTCTCCGCATGGCAACTCGTTGTCTGGCTACGATCATTTTGTCAGCAGTCTCGCCAAGTTGTTGGCCGACCCCAACCCCAATGTGCGGCTTGCCGCTAAAGATACCTACTGGTCTTTTGCCAATTACTTCCCTGAACAATCTGGTAAACTTTTGAGCAGGCTCGAACCAAATGTTGTGAGGGCAATTGAGCGCTCCAAGCCCCAAGGTAACTCAAGGTCGACGTTCCGGTCCATTAGCGCCGATACGTCCAACAGACCTTCGTTGAAACAGGCTATCATTGCTAAGAACAAGGAGCTCAGGCAAAAGCAAAAACTCGAAAACGCCAGATCTCGATCTACTTCAAGACCAACATCACGTCCATCGTCTCGACAGACTTCTGACCTGAAGGAAGAGCCTCGCAAGGCGGAAAATAGATTGAAGCGCAGCCAATCTGTGCTTCTTTCTGGCACCAATGTTCAGAAGCCCACCCATTCCCATTCTCTTTCTGAGTATCACATTCACCATCTTCCAAATGTAGCTCGAAAGTTGGAGGAGGCCGAGAACTACGACGCCCCTGTTGAGAACCCCAAGGAAATGTCCATCGACCCACATCTCTCTAGCGAAATTATCGACAACCAAAGCTCCCCCACAAAATACGAAGAGTTTACCAGCTCATACAACAAACAGGATGACCCCATTCTCAAGTTCTTGTCTTCCAACGACACGAGTTTAGTCAAAGAAGGAATCAGCTTGTTGAAGTTTGCTATTAAAGGCGGAGAGGACTTTCCTGACAATATGAAGGTGCTTCTTTTGACCATTTCGAAAAATGATGTCTCTTTGTTGAAGCCTTTGTTCACCGGCAAAGATCTCAGTTTGGACAAAGTGTACCAATTCTTCGAGCCAGAAGACTTTTTCAGAATCTGTACTTTGTTAATCGAGAATATGGATGAAGAGGTTTGCAATGCCATTATAAGTCTCTTCAACTTGGACGACATTTACACCTCCATCACATCGTTGTTGGCCTACTGTTTCAATATCGAGAATTTGATAGGTGGTGATAATGCTTTGGCAATCCAAGCCATAAAGTTCAAATCGACCATAGTCAAACTGATAATCGACTTTATGTTGATCAGCTCAAATAAAATTCCAATCAGTGACAAACATTTCTCGTCGATTGTCAGCAGTTTGTTCGAGTTGGTCAATCTTTTGAAGTCTACTGCATTGTACTCGTCATTTTCTGAGCTTCTTAGAAAGCTTTACTCCATAAACCAAGTGCTTTTCTTGAACGAGCTTGATCCGTACGACCCAACTGTCAAGGAAGAGGTAGGATACATTGTCGATTTGAATGGTACCACTGAATTGAGCACTATGGGAGCTAAAGAACTCACTACTTCGAACTTCTACGATTTAACGAAAGTCTTACCAACCCACGATTCCAACGTCTCGCCATTTAAGGGCACGTCTGACTTGACCATGTTGATGCCAGTTAGTGGCGGAGATGATTTCACATTTAAGTCTATAAAAATGCTGAAGCACGCTTCGCTGTCTGAATCGGACAGGATGGAGATCGACGCTGTCAGTGGAAAGACCGCAGATCTCCCCTCTACTGTTCCTCATATCGTTGAACCCAAAGAAGTCAATGTATTTTTGGACAAGCCAACCGCTTTGATCGATAACTTTGCTCTGGTGAAGATATCAGACAAGAAGCTCAACAAAGATCCATTGCAAAAGTTCGTGGACATCATTGATCCGCTCAAGAGAATCTCCGATAAGGTCAAACCCATTGATATATACGAAGATCCTAATAGCAGAGGATCGCCCACCAAAACGGGTTATTACGACTACACAGAATTCAGTTGGTTCAACTTTCATGTTGCAGAGTCGGCGGGAATCGACACTACTATGAACAAAACCGACTATCTGCGGTTATGCACCAGCCTTGGGAACAATAGCATCCATGGAAAAGAGTTCTTACTTTTGCTTCACTATTTACAGAGCTCACAACACTTTGATTTGGAGTTGGCTAACTACTTTCAGTCGGAAGGACAGGCCGAGATCCAAATCAGTCTCTGGAAGTTCTTTGACCAGTACAAGAGCCTAACCAGATCGAGAATCTTGAGCGGGTTGATTATTTTGAAGCAACTTTTGATCGACAGGATCGGACTCGAGATCGACAAAATATTCGAGGTGCTTACCAATTTGAGCAGCGAAGATGATGACATGGTGGGGGAGTTGAGTGAAGCTATTAGCGAGAACTTCGACGAGTTGTTGCAGTTGTACCAGAATGATGAGATTTTGTCTCAGGTGATTAATGGCACTAAAACGCTTGTACAGGACGATCCAGAAGGGAAGCTTACGTTCACACTCGATTGCGTAGTGAAAACGCTTAACACGCGGACGATCAATTCCGGGTTGAACGAAACAGAAGTCAACGAGTTGGACTCGTGTCTCCATAGATTTCTCAACCACCTGCTGGTCAAAGTACGTCGTTTGGTGATACTTGCATACAGTAGGCTCTGTCAGCACGACAGCGACAGGATCTTGTCGAAGCTCAACACATCACAGCGCAAGCTAGTGGAATACTACAGTCGGTTATAAAGGTGGTTTAATAATATACAGACAAGAAATAAATGATCATAATGCATTGAGGTGAGCTAAGTTTCTTTAGAAAGATTCTCTTGGGGAGCCGAATCTGGGGTCGGGATGTATTCCTCCAGATCAGGTTTGGGCTCTTTTACCACCTGTTTGGGGTCTCGCGACGGCTTGGACACCCGGTGGGCCCCTGTGTTAGCGGTGTAGGGATCTTTGCGCAACATCTGTCTCTTTTTCATCATCATGTTGGCGCTGATGGCCTGTTGGCGAGCAGAAGGAATGTAGGAAACCGGAGCAAAGGCAGAATGGTGAGGCAGGCTACTGGCCATGGGGTTCATATCGTTCACGACCATGTACGCCTGGTTGGGCTCATAGGGCCAATACTCCGGCTCATGAACCATGCTGTAGTAGGACTCAGCAGGATGCATCTCGTATAGAGGAGAGTTACGAGGGAACTTCGCCGACAACGGGTAGGGAAAAACGTCGTCAGCAAAGTCTGAGGCCATGGGAACGCTGACCGCCGCCAATGGCGTTTTCACGGGCAACGTCTGCTCTATAAGATATTCGTCATTGATCTCCACCTGGCTGGAATATGGGGCGGGAGGAAATAGCACAGGGTTATCTATAAAGTCGTAATCCTCCTCTTTTATGTAATGGTGATGGAAGTTGGAGTCTAAGGAAATGTATTCACCCGAATCTCCTTCGGGGAAATAGTCTAGCGGGAAGTCGTCTTCGTCGTCAGTTTGTCTATACTGATTTGGGGTGTCTTGAGTCAAATACTCGGGGTCTTCCACCTGGGTGTTTTGCGTGAAGTCCTCGGACTCGTCCAACAAGAACGACGTCTTGTCGGGGCTGGACTCGTCCAGCTCGTCGTCCAGGGTCTTCTGGTCCACGAGCTGCTTGAACAAGACTTTCTCGTCTTCCAACTTGAATGACAATGCAGGCTCGCGCTCGGTGGTGGTGGTGGGGGCCTGGCCCATCTTCTCCTTCTTCAAGTCCCGCTCCAAGGCGTCGGCCATGAGTTTATCGTGGGGCACATTAAACCAAAAGAACACCTTTTGCTTTTTTTGGGTTCTCAAACAGCTGTTGCGGTAGAGAAAGTCGAGAAACGGAGACTTGGGGAGCTCCAACACCGCGTCGGTGCCGCACTTGAGGTTTCGGAGGTCGGAAAAGATGCCCTCTTCGAATTTCTTTCGGTCGATGATTTTTCGTCCAAACTGCTGGAATTTATAGACTATGCAGCGAACAATGTCTGTACCCGTGATGAAGTACAAATTGTTCCAGAAGACGCACGACACAAATCCCTCGTCGTGGTTCAAGTAGTAGCGTCGAATGACTTGGTTTTCTTGCCAATTGGCTGGTGCTGTGGCCAAGAAGAACTTGAGATCTTCAATCAACCGTAGACCCTCCTTGACCTCGTCGGTGATATTCGCCTCTTGTATCTTCAGCTGAATCGACTGACTGGACATGCTCAATTCAATTGAAAGAGGACGAGGTAATTATAAGAAAACGAGCAATGGACAAAAACCGATAGATTCAACGGATGAAAAGCGAAACTAACAATTAGAATAATAGGATCGGATTAAGGAACAATAGCTATTGTTGATATCGGTTTACTCAAAGTAAATTATCTGGTGAAACTCAAAATTATATAACAATAATGTCAGATGTGGGAAATGTTTCAGAATTTGAACCTGAAACATATCTGAAACGTAACCCATTTGCTGTCATCTATTACGTAAGCGATTATCGTGATGTTGTTTTATCATTACCTGTTTGGGACGAGGGCTTTCCTCTATGCCCTGGCAACTTTTAGTACCTGCTCTACTTCCCCTAGACATAAGCATAACTTATAGGCCATCGTATATATATCCAGTAGAATTATCCCTAATTAAAGTCATGGAAAATGTCTATTGTCCCAGTCAGGTACCACCTGCACTTACGACTGTCAACAATAACAATACAACCGATCGTAAAACCGGACTGCAAAATAATTCGGTAAATCTAGACTTTCAACATACTAATAATACTAATGCTCCAAGATTACGATTGCCCTCTTTTAGAAACCTAATACAAACTATTTCTGAATCATCCTTTAACAATAGATTAGAGACTACATCACCAATAACCCCGTACGGCATTTCTAATAATAATTATGTTTTGACCAGCAACTCACCTGATTTAGCTTGGTCCTCATTATCCAAAGAAATGGAGTTTTACAACCATCTTTATTGTTGTTTAAATGGTAACAGTTTATTGAACTCCCACTTATCCTATTTGAATCAAAAGTTCAACAAACTTTTTTCAAATATAAATGCTTATCGATCAGGTCAATTAACTGACTTGCCTACAAATAAGGCCGATTTCCAGGCCTTGTTGGCAGAAATCCCTGACTCGGTGTTTAATGAAATCACTGCTGCATCAGAAACCCTTTTGCATCTCGTTTCGAATTTAAAGGCTCGTAAATTTAATTATTGTGACATAACGACTGCAAAAAAAAACCAACAGCCTTCACCTTTACCTACCCCTAGCGTTCGGTTTATGTCGAACGATACCGTCTCCACTAATTACCAACCATCAACTCCGTCACCTCCTCAACAACAACCAACGCCTAAAAAGTCAAACAAGAAACCTAAAAAAATGCTTGTTACCAAAGTAAATTCTCCATTAAAACAAAAGAAAAAGCGGCAACAAAAAATACAAGGTGTATCCAAATATAGAGCATTTACTCCGCAATGCAAGCATTGCTCCAATACAAACACTCCCGAGTGGAGAAAGGGTCCTGATGGCGCAAGGACTTTATGCAATGCCTGTGGATTGTTTTATTCGAAAATCGTCGTTAGATTTGGGTCTCTGGATGCTGCTAAAATCATGGTCTACAAACAAAAATCTAATGAACAACTGGAACGGATAGTACCTACAAATGTTGAAAAAGACAAAATGATTCGTTACGTTAATTCCAATACAAAGTAATTTGCAATCAATAAACATTTAATCGTCAAAATCGCTCCAAGGTTTGGGGTAACTTAACCATTCAGCTCTACCAGAAGGAGCCGAGACGGCCGGCTCGCCAAACTGATCGTTATGAGATTTGCGGTTTTCACGTCGTCTATCTTGTTTACCATTGCCATTGGCTTGGGAACTAGAATGAGATCCACGACGGAAAGGAGGAACATATTTCCCACTGGTCGATGATGCCAACATGCTCGATACATCATTGACGTGCATCAGATGAGGCCTGGAGTTTTCATATGTGCCAGAATAGCGTTTAGAGCTTGCATTACTGGAATTGGAATAGTAAGGGAAGTAATGATGATTTTTATGTTCGTTAGATAGTGGGGCATTGTAAGTAGGGGCCTTAAATGCGGGCTTTTTAAAACTGGTGTCATTAGTGTACCTGCTAGACTGTGAATCTTCACCACTGTCACCCAAATCAAAATCATCTTCTAAATGAAACACCTCGTCGTAGTCGTTCAAGCTCATATTATCAATGGCCTCGCTTAGAGGTGCCGCAAGTGGAGACTTGTTGTAATTGGGCGACCTCATAAACGGTGGGACGTATTTCCCAGTGCTCGAAGTATTGGACGCTTGAGAAGGGTTCATGTTTGAAGGATGACCAAAAGAATGATAAGAGGTTCCAGAAGCGCTGTTCACAGGGATAATGTTTTTAGCTTTGGTACTGGAGAATGAGTTAGACTTTCGCCTATGCAGATGCTGGTTAAAGTTACTAAAGTCAGACTTAACCTTTTGGGTTGGTGTGTTCAAAGTATGACCATTGCCCGGATTGTTGAATTTCTTGTTGTTGTTCTTCACCCAAGAATTACGATAATTCTTCTTGTAAGTCCGGGGTTTGTTGTTATTTTTTTTCCAATTGCTTGGTTTTCTCTTTAATGTAGGTCTGTTGACGGGGGCAGTAGGCTGGGCTTTCAGCTCGCCGTACTTATTCATGTAATGATTGAAAACAGATTTGGGAGTAAAGAACTCCTCCCGGTTGAATTTGTAATTGTTGTTGTTGATGTTGTGACGATGACCGTTATTGTGGTGATACTTTTGTCCCTGGGACTGGTACGACGCCACACTGAAGGGCTTGCGACTGTTGCGGAAGAACTTGGCCCTGCCGTTGCCGGAGATGGGGATGGGCTCCAAACTGGTGGTGTGAGACAACAAAGCGTCAGCCTTGTGGGGCACCTCAGGCCGAGGCAGCTTAATTTCGTCGGCCTTCTCCACCACCACCTTTGGCGGCGTTTCTGACAACGACTTGTCGGTGTCCTCGAGGTAGAAGGTAGACTCGCCCTCGTCCTGCGACAAGCTTTCGTCGTCGTCGTCGACCACGGCCTCTTCGTCTGCCTCTTCGTCCTCTTCGGAGTAGTCGTCCAAGTCGCTGCCCAAGAACTCGTCGTCGATGGTGAAGTAGTTGAGCTCCATGATCTCGGCCTTGAGCGACGGGAGGTCTCGATTGTCCGGGTCGATGTTGAGGCAGAACCGCAACACCGAGAACATTTCGCCGGTCATGGTGGAGAAAATGTCGAACAAGGCCTCTCTGTTGGTGACGAACTGGAGGAACCGCTTGTCGGAGTAGTTGGCGACCTGGAACGGGTTCTTGTGGAACACGAGCGTGAGCAAGATGATGCCGACGGACCACAAGTCGACTTTGGAGGCATCGTAAAATTCGAGTTCCTGGTCAAAGAGCTCGGGCGCCATGTACCGCTCGGAGCCGACGTCGAACTCCTCGCGGGCGGTGATCTTGAGGTTGGTGGTGGCCAAGCCCCAGTCACACAATTTGATGGACCAGTCCTCGCCAATGAGAATATTCTCCGGCTTCAAGTCCCGGTGGTAGACGCCGTGGGAGTGGCAATACTCCAAGGCATTGAGGATCTGGTTGAACACATCCTTGATGTCGTTCGGTTTGGCGGGGCCCTGTCCGTTTTGGATGGCCTCGTATAAATCACCTCTGCTGCAGTATTCTAGCACGAGATATGAGTCGAAATGATCGTAGAGCGCCGAGATGTTGGCGTGGGTGCCCAAGATCTGGTGAATTGAGATCTCCTTGGCCGCCTCCTCGTAGAGGCCCTTGAGAATCTGCTTGGTGTCGGATCTTTTGGAAGCGACCCGAAGCTTGACCGGCGAGGACGACGCCCGGGACGTTTTTTTCTTGTAGTCCAAGGGGTAGATGTACTTGACGGCGACGAGGCGGTCGAGCTTGGTGTCTCTGGCCACCGAAACCAACCCGTAAGACCCTTCGCTCAAGTCTGCGACCTTGGAGTAGCGGTTCTTGAGCAACTGGCCCTGGGAGTACCGGTTATATTCTTCCATCGCTGTGAGTAAGGAGTGCGGTCCGGGCCCAAGCGAAGATGTGTGGGGGTGCGGCGTGCGACGGGGGGTAGGGGGAAATCGGTAGTAAGTGACTAATGGTCTGCGATGACGATGAACAATAGAATGTCGTGATCGCAACTCACGACTTTATGGACGATTTAATAGCCCAGTTTCTTGATTTCACCGGCTCTTCGGACCCCGCCGTGGCCAAGCAGTACCTTGAGGCCACCGCCAACGACCTCGAGTATGCGGTGACGCTATTTATGGAGCTGGCAAACCACAATTCCGCTTCTGACGAGCAGATGGCCCAAAACCTCCAGAGCGAGGCCTACAGCGACGTGCGTGAGGCCGACGCCAACGTCCACCGCCACGAGACGCTTGTCGACAACTTCGCCTACTCGCGGCCCACCGACATCTTCGGCGGCGGCACGGGGATCTTCAACCAGCGCTTCGACGAGGACGACCGCCACACCCGCTTCGAGGAGCTTTCGGAGTCGGACGACGACGTCATCGAGCTCGACAGCGACGGCGAGGAGCCGCCACGGTCGCGGCGCCGCATCCACCGCCAGAACCGCGACCTGGAGCTCACGCTGACGCAGCGCCGGCTCGCCAACTTGTTCCGGCCGCCGTTCGACATCATGGAGAAGATCGACCTCGACTCCGCCAAGATCTTGGGCCGCCAGCAGCAGAAGTGGCTCCTCGTCAACATCCAGGACTCGTCGGAGTTCCAGTGCCAGGTGCTCAACCGGGACTTCTGGTCCAACAAGGCCGTCAAGGAAAAGATCCACCAGAGCTTTGTGTTCTTGCAGTACCAGCACGACTCGCCCAACGGCACCAACTACGTCAACTTCTACTCGGTCGAGCTGTACCCGCACATCGCCGTGTTGGACCCGTTGACGGGCGAGAGAGTGTATAAATTCGAAGAGGGAAAGGTCCCCGACGTAGACTCGTGGCTCGAGGAGGCCGACTCGTTCTTGAGCCGGTTCTCGTTGCACCCCAACTCCACCAACCCGGTGGTCCAGCACGAGGCCAAGGTCGACCCGGACGCCATGACGGAGGAGCAGCAAATCGAGTACGCCATGAAACAGTCGATTGGCGCCTCGCAGGACCCCATTGTGGTGGAGCCAGAGCAGACAGAAGATGTTTTCGAGTCCATCAAACCCAAGGACCACGAAGCCACCGCCGAGCCCTCCACTAGAATACAGGTGCGGTTCCCCAACGGCAAGCGGTTGGTGCACAAGTTCAGCCTTCAAGATAAGGTGGTGCATTTATACGAGTGGTTGAAGTATGCTGTGAGCAACGAAGACTACGGATTGGGCGCAACCGACAGATTCAACTTATCCAATACGTCTAACCGGGCCATCAAGCTTATCGACTCTTTGGACAGCACCATCGAAGAGGCAAGCTTGAAGAATGCCAGTGTGTTGCTCGAGAAGGAATAATGACTAAGTATATTCATAGATAATACATAATGACTACGGATTCCGCAAGGGGAATTTGCCGAGTGGAGGCAACTCCGGTATGGTGAGCTGTTCTTGGTAATCATCTGACCGGATCGACAAGAGATGTCTGTACTTTTGCTGGATTTCATTGGCGGCATCGGCATCTCTTGGTGTGCGAGGATGCTCTGAGTCGTCGTTGGACTCATTCACTTCCGCCTCGTAGACCTCGTCGTCCTCGTCCTCGGCATTGTCGTCTTCGACCTCTTCCTCGTCGTGCACTTCCTCGTGCTCCAACGCCTTGTCTCCACGAATAGCTAAATCCTGCTTAATAAATTTGTCCTTGTTGTTCAGGAAAAATCGTATGCTGGTGAGATCCAGGTCGATCTCGTCACGCGACAACCCCTCGCAGTACAGTAACTTGACTCTTTTGCCGGCAACCACCTGAGCATTGTCAAAATCTCGCTGTCTTTTGAGGATGCCCATTTTTATATTGGTGAGCTCCACCCGGTTCTTGTGGATGTGGGGGTTCTGTATCTGGTAGTAGTTGTCATGCAGGTCTTCGTTTTTCAAGTCGTTAATGGAGGTGATGCTTCTATGGTAATAATCTGAATTTTGCTGGAGAATCTTGGAGTCCTGGAGCGAATGGGTCGATTTGTAAAGGCTCGAAAGCTTCGAGAGCTGTTTATCGATGAGATAGTACTTGTAGTTGATCAAGCGGCGCTGGTACTTGCGCCAAATAATTTCTCTATGAGCCTGGGTGTTCTGGTCGATTAATTGCACCTGATGTCGGTTTTCGTTGACGGTAGCGGTGAGCTCGTTGGCCGAGGTGGCAATCATCTTGTCGAAGCGGTGGCGGAACGGCAAATTGTCGTTGACGGCGTCGCTGGAGAAAATTGTGTCCATTGTAAACGGTGACAGAACATTATTGGACAAATGCCTTAGCCGAGACGCTAATTTCTGATGATCATGACAGATTCCATCCTCGTTGGTGCGGATGGCGTTGATGATGTCCATTTGCGACTTGTAGGTGTCGTTCCAGGTGGCTTCATTTTTCCTGAACATATCAATATATTGATCGATATTTGTCAAGATCTTTTGCACTCTGACCATTCTTGCCAGTAAATATTGCTTGGAAACGGTCCGAAATTCCCGAGCAAGCTCCTGCTCGAGCTTCTTGAGCTCGGGCCCCGCAAGCCGCGGGATCTCCACCACCTTTGCTACATTAAATTCACTATCCATGATATAAAAGGTTTTTTTTGCGATAATTGACTTTGGCACAAATATACTATTGAACGCTAAATAACTTTCTTAATTCCTCAGGCGATTTGAATTTGACCTTTTCCGCTACGGTTTTACACCCGCACTCAAGCAACGGCCTGATATTCAAGTAGTTGGCGGCAGAAATAATCTCATACAAAAATTGGTCTTCGATATCCAAAAAATCCCTGTCCCAGTCAGGAATTGGAAGCGCTCTTCTGTCCTCCTGCTCGTCGTCGTCGTCGACCCAGTCGTTGTTGATATCCTTGTAGTGGTCGCACCATTCAAGCACTTTTTCCAACACCGCCGACCGGACGTTGGGCGTGGGGACCTCGAAATCGTCTTCGAGCCCGTCGGGATTCAAGTCGTTGATCATGTTGCGGATCAAGATGCTTTTTTGCGCCACATTGACGTCGACAGCGAACTGCTTGTCCTCAGACGATACCAAGATCACTTTAGGACTCATAACAAAATTGCGAAAATTTATTACTCGATATTAGAGTATATACTAGCACTAAAATCATCTAAGGCCTCTAAGTCGTTCAACGTATTGATGTAGTCGTTGCCCGACAAGTCTGCCACCTCGTTATTAGAATTGTTATTGGAGAGCACCTCGCATTGGATCGACAACTGCGCCAACAAGTTGGCCAACTTGACGTTTTCCTGCGGCAACGTCTCGTGGAGGTTGTGGTGTAAGCTAGAGAGTGTGGTGGTTATCATATGGTTGAGGATGTCCAAGAACGACGAGTTGTTGACGATGAAGTTGGTCTCATTAATTAATTTCATGAATGGTTCGTTAACATCGTTAATCAAGGAAGGGTTGGTGTTCAACAACGTCAAGTTGAGGTTCTCGAAGTTGGGCCAGATGGCGTTGACGATGGCCGTGCGGTTGTCGACGGTCATCTGGTCCACCACTTCGTGAAGTAGACCGTTGAAGTCGTCCACCGTCAACTCGGTGCGGGCGTTGATGTTGTTGAACTTCTCGATGACAATCGCCTCGATGGCCAAGTTGAGCGACTCCCAGCCCTTGTTGAGAAGCCACCAGCTCAAGCTGAGGTAGCTCTGCTCAATAAAGTAATCGTCGTCTTGCGACACCAGGTCGTCCAACTTGCCGTTGGCCATGGAAATGGCGCTCAGCAAGTACGACTTGCGGGCCAAGATGTTCAACTGGAGCCGGGTCAACAAGAGCAACGACGACATCGAATAACTAAAAGTCAAGAACCGGGTCAAGGTCTTTATCTTCAACAACCGCCACAATTCTGACTTGGATTTGTTTATGTATAAGGACAAGTCGTTGTCGTTTGAGTTGGAGTGCAAGATCAAGTTGTCGGTGGTCAAGAGCGAGTCACTGATCTCCTTGGAGGTGGAAAGATTGGATTTTTTCAATTTCAAGGCTTTGGTGATCAATTCGATGGGCGAGTTGTCGATGATGGGCGACGTCAACACCGGCAAGAGCGCCAACAACGTGTAGTAGCAGTCATTTTGCGTCTGGATGAATCGTCTCTTGATCTGCTCTTTTATGAACAATTCCTGCTGGAGAGCACTCTGGAAATTTTTGAACTTGCGGATAACAAAGTAGTACACCAAGTAGTAGGCCGAGATCGACAAGCCCGCGCCGAAGAGGATCTTCTTCTTGTGCCTGTTGAAGAATCTACTCAAGGAAGAGAATACAGCCATTGGAAATATCCTCACTCAACAATTCATGTGACTTAATCGCATATTACACAAACCGAGGGTGAGAAGAGGAGAGGTGAATTCCCGTCACGTGATGAAAGGGCTCAGTGGGGTCGACCAACGGCGTGGCTACGACCGGGCCGTTGGCAACGGTGATGATGTGCAAATAATAAATTGCCAATTAATTGCCAGGCATGGGACGGCTTCCCAATCGGATATTTCTGCCGATTGCGGTTAATTAATTGCATCGCCACGGACCCACCGATTGGACATGGCTTTATCGATCGAGCTGTTTCCGGCATGGCGAATTAAATTTAACCTCCTTTTTTAATTAGGAAGATGCAAAATCCACAGCACGTTGTGCTACAAGTGGTTCCAGAAACCGGAACTGGCCCCAAAAACAGCGACTAGGCCCTCATGTAGACCTGCGTACTCGGCCAGCCCGCAATTGGCGTTATCATTTTTGCCAAGTTTTGTAGGTGACATTGACAGATGTCTGCAAAAACCGAAAAAAAAATAATAAAGTTTCGTTCGGGTTAGTATCTTTTGTTAATGGCAGCCCACGTTGTAGATGAGCCAGGCTCGTAAATGCTCCGAGACCACTATAAATAGTAGCCTACCTCTGTGTCTTCACTACAAACCAATGCAATTGTTTAGCTTATTGTTCTTATTGTCTGTCGCCGTTGCCAAAACCATCTTGTTGACCAACGACGACGGCTGGGCCGCCACCAACATCAGAGCCACCTACAGAGACTTGAAGGCTGCCGGCCATGATGTGATTCTTGTTGCTCCGGTGTCGCAGAGATCGGGCTGGTCCGGTAAGTTCGACACCCCATACACCCCCGACTTGTTGACCAACGGTGAGTTCAACTACAAGGTCAAGGGTGACCCTGCGTGGGGCCACGAGGACAACGACCAAGGAATCTGGTATTTCAACGGAACCCCAGCCTCTTGCGTTGCTTTTGGCCTCAAGTACGTCATCCCCAAGTACTTCAACAACGCTTCTGTTGACTTGGTTGTGTCTGGTCCAAACGAAGGCCTCAACTTGAGCCCTGGCTTGTTTACGATTTCCGGTACCATTGGTGCCACCTACAATGCGGTCTACAGAGGTCTTCCTGCTATTGCCTTCTCCGGCTCCAACACCAACAACTCGTTCTTCAAGGACTCGTTGGACCAGGACCCCTTGAACCCCGCCAACATCAACTCCAAGGTGGTGGTCGACTTGGTGACGCAGGTGTTCAGCGCCCAGGGCGAAAACCCCAGAGCGCTTCCCTTGGGTGTCGGCTTGAACGTCAACATCCCCGACGTGGGCTACGAGTCCGACAACGACTCGTGCACCGCCCCCAAATTCGTGTACTCGAGAGTCAACGGCTTGGAGTCGGTGGCTCTTGACATCGAGGTCGACGAGGCCAACAAAAAAATCATCAGCACCAACTTGCACAGCCCCGCCTTGGAGGTGTGCTTGAACGGCGACTGCAGCTTGCCCTCGGAGTCCAGCGTGATCTACGACAGAAACTGCTCGACCTCGGTGTCGGCGTTTTCGGTCGACTACGACGCCAACTTGCAATTGCAGAACGACGTCCACGGCTTGTTGAGCCCCATCTTTGTCTAGACGCCGCTTGGCCTTCTCCCGTATGTTGTTTCGCTAAAATAGATGTTATATACCCCATTTTCCGAGTAGTCCGTAAACTCTATTTCATTGCTAGCACTTCGCAGACCTCAGGGCTTTCACCAATTACACCAATTGCACCTTTATTGTGAGTTATTAGGTCTGGTCCGAGTCAAGTAGCATCGTCCCGCCACCCCCTGCTCTAGCACCATGGGCAAAACCTCTACCTTGACATTGAAGTCTACTCGACACCGAGACAGGTCCAGCTCGTCGCTCGTGTCTCGGCAGTCCCGCTCCCGCTCCAACTCACATCTCTCTGCCAGCTCCGTCACCGACGCCCCGGTTGAGACGCCGTCCAAGCGCGAGTTCTCGTTGGACGGCGAGGCCTCGACGCCCACGCCAGCCGCTCGGGAAGCCAAACGACAAAAGGAAGCCATTCCCAACGGCACGCTCGGTGTGGTGCTCCCGGCGCCACATACGCTCAACCACACGGCCACGCCGCTCATCAACGTGCCGTCCATCCACGACGAGGAGATCAAGTCCATCAAAAACGGCGACGATTCGGGGTTTCTCTCGTCTATTTTCAACGCCATCAACTCCTCGCTGCACCTGCACGAGGACTTGCGGTCCAAGCACTCGACCAGCGACAAGAAGCTGTCGTTCATCAACAAGCTCGATTCGCTTATCAAGACGTCGTTCGGCGAGGACTCGTCGCTGAAACATAAGTCCCACGATTCCACCGCCTCGACGGTGTCGCACGTCAAGAGCCACTCTTCGGAAGCGTCGCATGCGCTCTCGGCCAGCAACGTGCGGTTCTCGCCCATCAGAGATAGTCCCATGACCACGCTCGGCAACGGCGACCTTTCGCTAGACGATTTCAAAGACTCTCGCAAGGACCCTGTCAAGTCGGACAAACAGGAGCTGGAGGACCCGATGGACAGTGCCGTGGCCAAGAAGCTGAAGACCAACGCCGATTCCGAAGACGACTCGGACGACGAAGACTTCGACTACTCCCAGGTCAAACTTGCCAGCGAAAAACGCAACAAGGACTTCCACTCCAACTTCAAGAAAGTCCCCAAACAGGAGCGGCTCATCGACGACTACTCGTGCGCCATGTCGAAGGACATCTTGGTGCAGGGCCGGATGTATTTATCGGAGCACTGCGTTTGCTTCAAGTCCAACATTTTGGGCTGGGTCACCAACGTGGTGATCCCGCTCCAGGAGGTGATTCAGATCGAGAAGAAGACCACCGCCGGCCTTTTTCCTAACGGTATGATCATTCACACGCTCTACCAAAACTACACATTTGCTACGTTCATAAATCGTGACTCGGTGTTTACGTTGTTGACCACGGTCTGGCACCACGTCTTGCTCGAAAACACCGATAAGGTCCGGCCCCACCCCGCGTTGGAAAACGACAACACCTCGGACCTGGGCCAGTCGTCGCACGACGAAACGTCATCCGTCAACGAAAATGAGGACCATAACGACAAGGAGTCGGAAGCAGACGACGAAAACGAAGGTGGTGACGAGACCAACTCTTTGCACGCGTCTGAATCTTCTCAGGCCTCTGACCAAGATAAGCCCAAGAGCACCAATGCTCATGCTGAGAACGACCTTCTTCCGCTGGACGACAAATTCAAAGGATTAGCGGTGGTGGGTCCATCGACCCATGGCCCAACAGAGCTGGGGTTCTCAAAGGATAGCAGTGAGACGTTGGTGACCGATGAGACGTTCAGTGCCCCAATGGGGGCCATATTTAATCTTCTTTTCGGCAAGGACCCGGCTCATTACATCAAAATTTTGAAAGAACAGAAAAACTTTGATATCTCTGAATCGGATATTTCCGAGCTCTCCAACGAGAAGAAAACTAGAAACTACAAGTACACCAAACCATTGAGCAATTCATTGGGTCCAAAGCAAGCCACATGTTTGCTCGAAGATAAAATCGTCGAGTTGGACTTTGACAAATGTATTATAGTGGAGCAGGTGACGCAGACGCCGGATGTGCCCAGTGGAAACGCATTCAAAACTCACACGAAAATAGTGTTGAGTTGGGGCGAGAACAATTCCACCCGGTTTTACGTGGTGACCTCGATTGTGTGGTCTGGAAAGTCGTGGGTTAAGTCGCTTGTGGAGAAAGGCAGCATCGATGGCCAAATGGAGTCGATGAAGGTGTTGGTGGACTACATAAATGGGTTGCTTTCGAGCTCTGACGGGGGAGATCTCAAGAAGAAGAGGCTGAGAAAGAAGTCGTTGCCGAAAAAGGCCAAAGAAGAGGTTGCTGCCGCCCCACCGACCGAGAAGACGTTTGGCGAAAAATTGAACGATCTCATCGAGGACATCGGAAAGGCGATCCCCGTGCAGCTTCCTGTTTCGCAGTTGATCACCGGTTACATGGTACTTTTCCTTGGGCTCATAGTGTTTCTCACACTGTACAACTTGGCGTTCCACGGAAAATCGGACTATAAAGTTAAATTTGGCTACTCGCCTGTGACGTCGATCCCGATGGTTAACTACAACAACCAGCAATACATCATGTTCCCGACGGTGGACACGAGTTTCCGGGACCAGGACCAACAGCTCAAGAACGAGGTGGATCTCTGGAACTGGGTGCAGGAGAAGAGCGGCCACAAGATTCGCAAGCCCGACACGGTGGTGAAGCGAGCCGAGGCATACGGCCACCAAGAAATCGAGGAGGTTATGAGACTTACGAAATTACGACTTGCAGAATTGAGTCGCCAACTACAGGACGAGTGATATCGGTGCAGTATTCGGAAAAATAATAAAGTTTGACGTTAGTTGAGTTCGCAACAGTGACGTCACAGGGCAAGGGTTAAAGCCTGCACACGACTGGTAGGTAGATTTAGACAGCACAGGCCAGATACAAAATAGTTAACTATTCTTTAGCAAAGCCAACATACATTAGAGGTAGAGGTGAAGAAATGTTTCAAACAGTTGCGCCGACGGATATTTCAGCTCCATCGACAAATATTAAGGTTAGCGCCGTTCCCATGACGGAGCCAGAGAATACAGAAGGCGACACGCCTCGCAAAGAGCAAAAATTCGAAGACCTCAAGAACCAATGTTCTGAATTGATTAGCGAACTAGACACCCAGCCCAACCCCAAAGCGGTGGTGAAAAAACACATTAGTCAGCTTCTGAAATACAACGAGCTCAAGGACATCGCCCTTGGGTTGGTGACGATGATCGCAGACCAGAGACAGTTGCGGACCACCGATATTCTAGAAGAGATGCAACATGAGATCCAAGACGAAGACAAATGATTACGACTAATGAAATATATAACCAGCCCCTAATAAATAATGGATATTTTTACTATATTTGTAGAGCAAAATGTCGTGGGCTAGGTGGTGCTAACAATATCAGCACCTCGTCCTAATTTGCATTATCAATAGTTTTTGTCAAGAATATTGCGGTATTAGAGCGACATTACACAAAATTTTTGCTCGTCCTAAAAAATTTTAGCTACCTTATTCACCAATCTACTTCTAGCTGGAAACAAAGCCTGAGTCTTGCGACGGAATTCAAGCTGACTGTTCTTGCGCTACCACGGTGACCCCGACTCCCCAAACCCACCGACCTTTTTTTTCTTCGTGATTTCGTCCCATTTGGGGTTCTTTTTATTCGATTCGTTCTAGGTATCCGTACCGCCCCACCACCGAGTCGTCACCATGGGCTTTTTCATCTGGCTTGTGTTGTGCTGCGTCCTTCGGCTCGCGCTCGCCGACCCCAGAATCGCCAACACGCCCGCTTCACAGCCTGAGGCCCAGGAAACTGCCAATCTTTTCCCCATCGACTTGCGGTCCATCGACGACTACCAGTTGTCCGACTATCTCTTGATCAGCGACATCGACGGCAGCTTGCACTGTGTCAACCGCAACACCGGGGCGCTTTTATGGTCGCTTCCCATCACCGAGCCGCTCGTGAAAATTAACACCAACAACTCCGACGCCGACGACACCTCCAACATCCTCTGGTTTGTGGAGCCCTACGACGACGGCAGCTTGTACTACTTCACCCCGGAATACGGGCTCAATAAATTGCCGACGTCCATCAAGCAGTTGGTGCTAGAGTCGCCGTTCAGCTTGGCCGGCGACGACAAAATCTACACCGGCACCCGGCGGGCGTCGCTCTACACCATCAACGTGCGGACCGGCGAGATCGTCAACCACTACGGTGGGCCCCTGACGTCGCCGCGCCAGCCGTCCAGCCACGATGACCACATCATGATTGGCAAAACGGTGTACCAATTATCGATCTACTCGAAGCTCAACTCGAACGTGGTTTGGAACGTCACGTTCGCCAGTTGGGGGCCCAATAACATCGATAACGACTTGATTCTCCAGAATCAGCAGTCTTTAGATAAACTCTACTTCACTCCATTCCACGATAAGTCGTTATTGGCCATCAACAAGGACTTGGGGACCCCGGTCTGGATCAGCAAGTTGCCGCTGTTGGCTGTGAGCGTATTTGACATCTTCTCTGATTTGAAATCGGCCAATTATGTGTTGCTTCCTCATCCTTTGAAAGTGTTGAACGACCTACAGATCAACCAGTACGACAGCAGCATCAACAACGAGTTGTGTTTTATCAACAAAACGGCCTATAGCAATGAGTGGTTTGCTATGAGCTTCAACAATTATCCTACTTTGATCAAGAGCGCTCCCGTGTCCAAATACCAGCTTGCGTTGTTTAAGCTTGACAGTTACAACGCCAAGACCCTGGACGACCAGCTTTATCTTGATACCCTCAGACACTTGAAACTCTCTGATGATTCAATAGAGTCGCTCATCAATGGAGTTCATAAAGTCCACAATTTAGGTATGGAGTCTACCTATCAACCCAAGTCTCGTTTCTCTGATACTCTTAAAATCGGTGGTAGAGAGTCAGATGGAATGGGCGCTTTGGACGAGTTTGAAAGCAATTTGCCTGTGCCAAACATCATCGAAGGCATCCAGTTTTCATCCTCGAAAAGTCGGAATGTGGCAAACCCCACGCTAGCCTCTAAAGCTAGCGCGGACCTTATCGTTGTAGAAACCCAGATTGTCCATGGTGGTTCGCAGTCGGGTGGATACATCGATCAGGACGTTGTCCGCTCGCTGGAGACAGCCCTTGGGCTTCTTATTATGAAAAGAGTGGTGGAAGATTTGTTAATCTTGTTCATCATCGCTGGATGTGTTCTTCTTTTCATGAGCCCAAGAGCGGCAGTAGCCAAACTCGAAAAGTTCCTTGGAAGACCAATTCCTTTGTTCTCGAAGGCCGAACAACCCGAGAAAGTGACAGTTTCTCGGCCTGTTCTGGAGGGGCCTCACGACAACAAAGATTCTGAGGACAATGACAGTGAGTCTCTGGTGGCAGATGACGCTTCTGAAAAGCAGCCAGTCAAGAAAGTGACCATCCTTGAACCCAATGATGCACTTGAAACTGGCATCAACGATACTCTGTCGGTGGAACGGATTGAGATCGTTGATAATGACCTGAACAATGAGTTGGACTTGGAGGAAGTCACAACTAAAAAGAAGAGGAAGAGAGGCAGTAGAGGTGGAAGAAGAAAGAAAAAACAATCGGATGACAACACCGACCGAGAAAATGATAACACTGGGAATGAGTCGGAGGAGGCCGACAATCAACCAGTGATCAATACTACCAGTTTGGTGAAGGCAATTAACAATGCCAATAAGATTCTGACGAAGAAACTTCAAATTGAGAATAACTTGGTTATTTCAGAAAAGATCTTAGGTTACGGCTCGCACGGTACTGTTGTCTATGAGGGAACATTTGAGAACAGACCGGTGGCCGTCAAAAGAATGCTTTTGGATTTCTACGACGTTGCAAACCATGAAGTTAAATTATTGCAGGAGAGTGATGACCACCCCAATGTGGTCAGATACTTCTGCTCGCAGTCAAGTGTGAGTGAAAAGTTTTTGTATATCGCGTTAGAGCTATGCCAATGCTCTTTGGAGGACTTGATAGAAAAACCCAAATTCAGACTGTTAAATAACAAATTGGATTACAGCGGATTGTTATATCAATTGGTGAGTGGTTTAAACTACTTGCACAACTTAAAGATCGTGCATCGGGATCTAAAACCGCAAAACATTTTGATCGGTGACTTCAAGAGTTCGAGAACCAGGTCGGCTCAAGGTAAGACCGATGAGCTCAGATTGTTGATTTCGGATTTTGGCTTATGTAAGAAGCTTGATCACGATCAATCATCATTCAGAGCAACAACTCAAAATGCGGCATCTGGTACATCGGGTTGGAGGGCCCCAGAACTATTATTATCTCACGACATCCTGGAGATTTCTCCAGACACAGTTTCATCAATTAGTTCTACTACCAATTCCATCAACAACAGCTCTAGTGGCCCTGGATCAAAGCGGTTAACTAAAGCAATTGATACCTTCTCTTTGGGATGCGTCTTCTTCTATATATTGACTAGTGGTGGTCATCCATTTGGAGACAGATACTTGAGAGAAGGTAACATTATTAAAGGAGAGTATGATTTAAGCTTATTGGACAAATACGATGACCGGGAGGAACTGAAGCATTTGGTCGGCTTAATGATTGCTCATAATCCTAGACTCAGGCCAAACACTGAGGCTATCATGAAACATCCATATTTCTGGTCTACCAGTAAAAAATTGGATTTTCTTTTGAAGGTTAGTGACCGGTTCGAAATCGAAAGAAGGGATCCCCCTAGTGCCTTGTTGTTGACATTGGAAGCGAGTGCCGAGAAGGTGGTCAAAGGTGACTGGCACTCGCAGTTTAAGCAAGATTTCATGGATAATCTTGGAAAGTACAGAAAGTACCAACCAGAGAGGCTCATGGACTTGCTCCGAGCATTGAGAAACAAATATCATCATTTTAATGATATGCCTGCTAGCTTACAGGAACAAATGAGTCCCTTACCAGGGGGCTTTTACGAATACTTCAATACCAAATTTCCCAACTTATTAATGGAGGTTTATTTTGTTGTGGAAAAGAACTTGAAGGAAGAGCACGTTTTCAGCGAATTCTTTCCCTGAAATGTGCAATGTAATATAGCAGTAATTAACGAATAGACGGAGGCATTTATTTTATATACTGTACAAGGTTCGTGGAAGGTTGCTACTCAAATTTTTTATGGGTTCCTTTGAAGTTGGATGAGCTGATGGACGGCTGTTTGAAGTCGCTGCCCACAGTGTTCTCGGTGACCGACTTCGTCCCGAGGGTCTGCTGGAGGTACTCTTTAGCAGAGGCGACGTTATCGATTTTTTCAGAGTTCATTTTCTGCTCTAGCTCTTTATATCTCTTCATGTACCCTTTCACCCTGTCTAATTCTTTCATTATGGGGTGCGAGTCGGTATTTACGCCCAGGCTTTTGAGGTATGCATATATGATCGATAGCAACACATAGGAGTAATTATTGTAGACCTGGATTTTCTCCATGGGCGACTCTATGGGAGCAATGACCTCTTCTAGAGATTTTGTGATGATGGGCTCGAGCTTGTTTTCGAGCTCGTCTATGGACCCGTTGAGGGACTGGAGAAACAACTGGATATTCTGAACACTATCCATAATTCGTGACAGTGGATGCAAATTTTTAAGGTAGGGTGAAATATAATTTGATGCTCATCTCGAAATCTCATTTGACTTAGGTGAAATGGCCAGGACCAATAGACAGATTTTAACAGGAGGCAAGAAATATGTCCAGAAACAGGCCAAGAAGTATGGTACAGATGAGGTGACTTTCGATAAGGACTCGAGAGTCGAATATTTGACGGGGTTCCATAAAAGAAAGGTTGCCAGACAGAAGAAAGCCGAAGAGTTTCATAAAGAACAGGACAGATTGGCCAGAGTGGAAGAGAGAAAGCGGATTAGAGATGAGAGAAAGCAGGACATGGAGTCCCAGCTCCAAAAATTCAACGACACAATTCAGGAAATCTCCCATCTTGACGACTCGGAAGACGAAAACTGGGAAGGGTTTGAAGAGGACGAGCCCGAGAAGGACGACGCCGAGGAGCCCCCACATGGCATATTGAGACACACCGAGGTGTACGAGGTGGATCCCGAGACGAGACAGCAATCGGAGGCCATTCTCGACGAAGAAACGACAGTTACAGTGGAATCGGTGGAGAACCCGTTGATGTCCAATTTGGCCGAGGCCAGTCTCGAAGCCAAGGCCCGCGCCAACAACGTGGACTTGGAGAAGGCCGACAAGGTGCTCAATGACTCGATTAAGAGGGCCCAGAACTACGCAGTCACGGCCGGTGTAGCTAAACCGTCCGCCAAAGAAAGAATAAAGAAGAAAAAGTTCAGATACTTGACGAAGACCGAGAGACGGGACAACAACCGCAAGATGAAGGAGAAGAAGAAGAAGTTTGTCCAGCTGAAGAAGTAATAGCATAAATGTACATCTAGGGTCCGGGTAGTTTGGCACCATGCCGGGTAACTTGGACTATAAATTTGAAAAATTTTCGATCTCATCTGAATTCTCATTTACTCTCTTACTGGTATGTACAGTTAACTGATGACAAGATGTCGCCCCAAACGGAGGATCCTCTTCAGGACTATGACCGATTCGATTATAGCCAAACACTGAAAATTCTGAATAACAATGTATATACTAACAATAGGCCAATATTGCCATGCTCGACAGTATGAAACTAATGACAAGTAAGTAGCGTAATTGATCACAGAGGTGCTGATGATGTTCACCATGCTAATCATGACTCAATGATTCAAAATCTTAGATAGCTGAAGCACCTGATCACCGTAAATTGCCGATGCTGTCCATTTCAGATATTTTTCAGCAGCCCATTGTTGGCAGCCTGGTGAAATTCCACGGCAATGACAATGGCCCAAGCAAATCCAGTAAAAATGTCGTCGGCCCATTGGGGCCTGCGCTGTAGCACATTCTACTCCATGCCCGCTGGCGGTATACAAACCGTCGAGGTTTCGCGTTAACCACTACGTAAGGTTTAGAAGGTTAGCTATGGGCGACGAGAGCACGTCGGAGTTCCTATTTGACCAGACGGTCCCATTGCCGTACCGAGTGACGTTGCTTATCCAGCTCGGCCAATTTTTGTGGTTGTTGGTGGTGTTTGGCTGTGCTAAACTTGGCGTCAATGTGGTTCAGTTGATCAACTTCTCATATAATGGCCACAATTACCCCCAGCTCGGGACGTATTCGGAGTTTGCCGAGGTCGGGGAGTTCGCCACCATCGAGCCGGTCGATCTGGTGGAGAACGGGCGACTTCTCAAGGGCATTTGGCTGAGTATCAAGGCCGTTTCGGTCAGAAACTTGGTATCATTTGCAATTTTCAAAGTTATCCAGGTGACCTACGACTTTGAAAACCCTCACGACAACACGTGGATGGTCCGCTGGCTATACAAGACGGTTCCAACCGTAACGTTGTTGGTGCTTCTTCATAAAATATTCTACACCTCAGACGCCAGTGTTGGCAAGCTCAGAGTGTACACCACCGTCAAAAGAATTGCCCGAGGCAAGATAAATACGTTGCTGATGCGGACCAACGACATTCTCCTCAGCGACTCGTTGGTGTCGTACTCCAAGGTCCTTAATGATATTGGACTCTATGCATGGACCATGTACGTGGGCGGCACCTACAACAACTACTTGGAGTTCACGATATTGTGTTTGCCCACGGCCATACGGGTGAGCCAGTGCTACCAGGACTACCGGGCGACCAACAACCGGTCGCATCTCTTCAACTTGACCAAATATCTCTGCGGAGCATTGCCGGTATTTGTCAACTTCCTCATCAAGTTCACCATCCAGACATACGAAAACACGCCGGAGGACCAGCGGCAGCCTTCCGTTGCAGTTCTCTACCAGCTTAATTTGTGGTGGTACTTGACGTCGTTCATCAGCTCGGTGTACTCATTTATTTGGGACGTCAAGATGGACTGGGGCTTCGAGCTCTTCGACGTTCTCTTCCACCGCAAGCAGTTCCGGTCGCTCCGCACAAAGGACAAGCTCGTGCACTCCAACGTGGCGGTCTACTTCTTGGCGATCTACGCAGACTTCTTGTTGCGGTTCATATGGGTGTTGAAGATCTTCGTGATAAAAGACACCGAGTACCTCCCGATGTTCCGGCAGGTCAGTCTCTTCCTCTTCGGCTACGATGCGTTCTCCTTCGGGTACTGTTTCCTCGAGTTCTTGGAGATTTTGAGGCGGTTCATGTGGTGTTTTTTCAAACTCGAAAGCGACTGGGTCAAGTTGCCGCCACAGTCTATACAACTAAGCAAGCTCGGATAATATAAGCGTTTATTCCAATAAATATGCGATGTAGATGATTACTGGTTGTTGTCCAACCATTTCTGGGAAGCGTTTCTCCAGGCCAAGTCAGCCTTGGGCGAAATGCGGCTTTCCTTGGCCCATTTGTTTTTCAACGGCGACTTGATGGTCACGTAGATCACCAACACGGACGACATGGCTCCTATGGCCCAGAAATTCAACTTTGGGGCGTGATGTCCACTCATGGTAAGTTTTATTTCGCACAATTTGGTTGGATGAGAAAAGTGCGAGCGTGGAAGAAGCGAAGTTGGCGTCTGGGGTTGAGCTCGGGCGTGGGGACGTAGCCAGTAGACGGGCGTAAACAGTAAGGGCGTGGTATTGCGGCGGTGCTTCTCGCTGGGCGAGAGCGGTCCTGGGGGCCGAGATCGGCTTTTTCCCGGGCTACAGGCCAGGTGGGGGCATCCTGTTTGGCATGGCGACTACAGACGTGCGCTACAGTGGCGGGGTGTGGCCAGAACCCCCAATCGAGGAGCTATAAAAATAGAGCCCATGGCCTTCCTCATTTCTACCTCATGAAAAGTTTTCTCAAACTGAAAAATTATGTTCAAGGCCTTGACCAGATTTAGGCCACGCTTGGCCAGCCCGGGCCGCTTGTCGTACCATGTGGCGCAGGCCGACCGGTCGTTGAAGACGGAGTACGCCGCCATCGACGACTACGCCTCCTACAAAAATACCATCTTCACTCACAGATTGCCGGAATCGACCGCCCAACAATCACCACCGTTGGCGGCCTTGCACGCCCGTCTCGGGTTGCCGGAGTCGTACTCATACTCCACGTTGTCGCAGGCGTTGCACGTCAACAAGCACGACGGCCTCGCCAACAATTTTGGATTAAACATCCTTGGGAAAAATCTTCTCTCATACTACGTGCAAGAGCACTTGCTTGTTCGGTACCCCAGACTCCCCATGCCGATCCACAATGCCGTCGTGGACTCGTTGATGGGCGTGGCTGCATTAAGCGACATGGCCAAGTCGTGGGGTATCGAAGTGGACTTGACCTCCAAGTTGGACAAGCACTTGGCCCAGGAACCGGAATTTCTCCAGTACGGGAAATTGCGGTTTATCAGCGACGCCGACAAGGCCAAGGTGGCCGAGGAGGGCGTGGTGGAGTTGACTGCGGAGGAGGCCAGAACCGTGCGTGGAAGCGACTACGTTTCGAGAGAGTCCGAGGCCTACGCTTCAGCCGCCAGATCCATTATCGGAGGTTTATACACCCACTGTGGCGAAGACGCCGCCGCCAAGTTCATCAAACACCACATATTGAGCCGCAAGGTGTTGTTGGAGCAGATGTTCCAATTCGAGCAGCCCACCAGAGAGTTGGTGAGAGTTTTAGAGAAACTCCAGTTGAGCGACCCGCTCGAAATCAGACTCATTGCCGAGACCGGACGGTTGTCGAGCCATGCCATATTCGTCGCAGGAGCCTTCTGCGGCCCGGAGAAGTTGGGTGAGGGCGTGGGGTCCTCGCTCAACGAGGCCAAAACCAGAGCCGTGGTCAACGCTTTGATGTCATACTACTTATATTCTCCCATAAGTGAGGAAGGAACCCCCGTAAAATTGCCCTCGGATGCCCAGTACCTGTTCCAAGGTATCGTCGGATCCGGAGACGTCGCCATCTAATGTATATATGTAAATAGATAGAGTCATAATGGACCAAGTCCGAGTCAGATAATTTTTCACCAAATATTGAGAAGACCAATTTTCAGCTCATCTCTTCTTATCATGTCCGATTTAAACGTCCTTGTTGTGGGTAACGGAGGCAGAGAACACGCCATTGCGTGGAAACTCGCCCAGTCGCCTTCTGTCAACCGTATTTACGTGGCTCCAGGTAATGGAGGTACCCAATTTGGTGACAAAGTTCAAAACGTCCCAGAATTATCGGGCTCGCCCAAAGATTTCGACAAATTGGCCCAGTTTGCTCAATCCAACGACATCGGCTTGGTTGTTCCCGGTCCGGAGCAGCCTCTTGTTGACGGGATCACCTCGGTGTTCCAGAAAATCGGCATTCCAGTGTTTGGTCCATCTGCTAAAGCTGCCGTCATGGAAGGGTCCAAGGCTCACTCCAAGATCTTCATGGATAAGCACAACATCCCCACCGCCAGATTCCAGAACTTCACCTCGGTGGAAGAGGCCAAGAATCACATCCAGGAAATCGACTACAAAATCGTGTTGAAGGCCGACGGCATCGCTGCCGGTAAAGGTGTGTTGATCCCCGAGACCAAGGAAGAGGCCTTGAAGGGCTTGAACGAGATCATGGTCGACAAGAACTTCGGTGCTGCTGGTGACGAAATCGTCATCGAAGAGTACTTGGATGGTGACGAATTGTCGATTTTGACCATCACCGACGGATACTCGTTCTTCAACTTGCCTGCTGCCCAGGACCACAAGAGAATCGGCGACGGCGATTCTGGCTTGAACACTGGTGGTATGGGTGCCTACGCCCCCGCTCCTATTGCTACTCCCGAGGTGTTGAAGAAGATCGACGACCAGATCATCAAGCCCACCATCGACGGAATGAGACAGGACGGCTACCCAATGTGCGGTGTTTTGTTCACCGGTATCATGTTAGGCCCTAACAAAGAGCCCAAGGTTCTTGAGTACAACGTCAGATTCGGTGACCCAGAAACCCAAACCGTTTTGCCATTATTGACTGACGACACCGACTTTGCCCAAGTCATGTTGGCTTGTGCCGAGCACCGCTTGGACTCAGTTACCGTGGGTGTCAAGCCAAACATGTCTTCCACCACCGTCGTCATGAGTGCTGGAGGCTACCCCGAATCTTACAAGAAGGGCGATGAGATCACCGTCTCAGAGACTTTGCCGGAGAACACCTACATCTTCCACGCTGGAACTGCCGCTAAAGACGGTAAGGTTGTGACGGCCGGTGGCAGAGTCATTGCCTCCACTTCCATTGCCAAAACTCTCAAAGAGTCTGTGGCTGGTGCCTACGTTGGTGTTGAACATGTTGCCTTTGAGGGTAAATACAATCGTAAAGACATTGCCCACAGAGCCTTCAGAACTGAGTCTAAGGCCAAGGGTGTCACATATGCCGAAGCTGGTGTTTCTGTGGATAACGGAAACTTGTTAGTGGAGAAGATCAAAGCTAAGGTCAAGTCTACCTCCAGATCCGGTGCCGACTCCGACATTGGTGGCTTCGGTGGTTTGTTCGACTTGAAGGCCGCTGGCTACAACACCGACGAAACCTTGTTGGTGGCTGCTACCGATGGTGTCGGTACTAAATTGAGAGTGGCTCAAATCATGGACATTCACAACACCGTGGGTATCGACTTGGTCGCCATGAACGTCAACGATTTGGTGGTGCAGGGTGCTGAGCCATTGATGTTTTTGGACTACTTTGCCATTGCCAAGTTGGACATTAACGTTGCTTCTCAATTCGTTGAGGGTGTGGCCAATGGTTGTATCCAAGCCGGATGCGCATTGGTTGGAGGTGAAACCAGTGAGATGCCTGGTATGTACGCCCCAGGCCACTACGACACCAACGGTACGGCTGTTGGTGCTGTTAACAAGAACAGATTGCTTCCTACTATCGAAAAAATGAGTGCCGGAAATGTCATCATCGGATTGAAGTCCGACGGTGTGCACTCCAACGGATTCAGTTTAGTCAGACACTTGATTGAGACCTCAGAAAACTTCACCTACAAATCCATTGCTCCATGGACCAACTCTGGTAAGACCATTGGAGAGGAAATCTTGGTGCCTACCAAAATCTACGTGAAGCAGTTATTGCCTGTCATTGCCAAGGACTTGGTGTATGGCTTGGCCCACATCACTGGTGGTGGATTGGTGGAGAACATTCCAAGATGCTTGCCCAAGAACTTGCAAGCCAAGGTGGACCTCAGCACATGGGAAGTGCCCGAGATCTTCAAATGGTTCGGCAAATTGGGTAACATCCCATACGCCGACATCTTGAAGACATTCAACTTGGGTATCGGAATGGTGTTGATAGTTGAGAAGGACAAAGTGGATGAAACCATTGCCATTTTGAAAAAAGAAGGCGAAGACCCCGTGGTTATCGGAAGCTTGGTCGAGAAGTCTGCAGACGCCGCAGGTTGCGTTGTAGACAACATAGACGGATTATACTAAACGAGAATATAATAGCACTAATGTACGAGTTATCTACCAAATTGCCTAAACAGGGTAAAGTTAGAGTTGGTCACGTGAACTGATAAAATTATTACTAATCATGGCACAAGCTGGTAGTTGGTTTAAAAGGTTTATAGTTGTCAAACTCACACAAGCATCTGTAGCACTTTAGTGGTCTGATTTGACGCTTTTTATCGCATCTGAGAAAATAAGCTGGATCCACAGTTTTCTGCCCGGACCCAATTTTTGGAAACAATCGCTGGCTGTTTTACTATAGCACTGACTTGTCGGAACCTGAGACCCGCTTTTGCATCCGCATCCCTACATCCTGCCAGTTTTGGGATTTTGATCTTTTTGAGAGAGGTGAATTTCTCAACCGGATTTCTTTTTTTTTTTCAGTGAAGAGCCTGGGTTACTCGAGACCTCTATTGAAGGACTGGGTTTGTGCGAGTATACGACCTGACACAGAACACAGCACCGAATTCCGACCCTACATTGTAAATACGGCAGCTTCAACTGAATGGGATTATTGTCTTTGGGAACTCCGCTAGACTGGCATGAGTCGAAAAAATTCAACGAACATGTCAGACAGAACGGAATTATCCAGCTCATAAACATCTTCAAGCAGCACCAGGCCCGCAGCAACGACCATTTTTTCTGGGGCGACGAGGTCGAATATATGTTGGTGGACATCGATGACAAGAACAAGACCGCAAACTTGTCTATTGACCAGGATTGGATCTTGGATGTGT
The DNA here is from genome assembly GCA_039762375.1 of Keqinozyma sinolaborantium. Taxonomy (NCBI): domain Eukaryota; kingdom Fungi; phylum Ascomycota; class Pichiomycetes; order Serinales; family Debaryomycetaceae; genus Keqinozyma; species Keqinozyma sinolaborantium. The sequence goes on along the minus strand of JAQRFW010000009.1, from coordinate 53,438 downwards.
TGAACGACGAGGCCTCTGACAGCTTCAAGGAGGCCACGGCGCACAACGTGTGCTTCCACCCGGAGTACGGAAGATATATGGTGGAAGCCACTCCATTGGAGCCCTACGACGGAGAGCTGCTCGGAGATCTCTTGCACACCGAGACAAACATGATCTCGCGGAGAGTGGTAAGCCAGAAGAACCTCCCGGCACATATCCGGCCCTTGACGTTGACGAGTTTCCCGAGAATGGGGTGTGGTGTGTTCACGTCACCACCCGCCAAACCAATTGGCCCGGCATCGCAGTCGATGTTCTTGCCCGACGAGATCATCAACCGCCACGCCCGGTTCCCCACGTTGACCGCCAACATCAGAAAGAGAAGAGGGTGCAAGGTGGCCATCAACCTCCCGGTGTACCCTGATAAATTTACCAAGTTGGTCGACGACACCATTCCAGATCGAGAATTGTTCGAGTCCGACAAGGAGGCCGGCCTCGGGGCTGCTCTCCCGGGCCATGTGTACATGGACTCGATGGGTTTTGGAATGGGAGCTTCTTGTTTGCAGATGACGATGCAGCTCAAGGACATCGACCAGGCCCGTCAATTGTACGATTTGTTGGCACCATTGACGCCTATATTATTGTCTTTGAGTGCCGCCGCCCCCATTTTCAGAGGATACCTTGTGAACCAAGATGTCAGATGGAACGTTATCAGCGGCGCTGTGGACGACAGAACCTTTTTAGAGAAGAACATCGCCCCCTACAAAGGCTACGATATCTTTGGAGGGTTAGATGTGGATAGAGAGACCAAAGAGCACATCTCGAATCTCGGTGGCGGTCCTGGTGTAAACGGCGATAGAATAACCAACGAATATGGTGACACCAATCTCTCGACCAAGGACGGAAAGCCGTTGCAAAAAGTGCCCAAGTCTCGTTACGAGTCCATCGACAGCTACTTGAGCAAGGGGTCTGAGAAATTCAATGACATTTACTCGCCCATCAACTCCAAGGTCTACGACCAATTGATAGACACTAATCTTTTCGACCCGGTGCTTGCCAGACATTTCGCTCATTTGTTCATCAGAGACCCGTTGGTGATTTTCAGCGAAAGGGTCGACCAGGACAACGAGTTGGAGAACGACCATTTCGAGAACATTCAGTCTACCAACTGGCAGACGTTGCGGTTCAAGCCGCCATCTTTGTACCCTCAAGGAAAGGAGTTGCTGAGCACGCCCGGCTGGCGGGTGGAGTTCCGGCCGGTGGAGATCCAGTTGACGGACTTCGAGAACTCGGCCTACACGGTGTTCCTCATTCTTGTGTCGAAGGCGCTTCTTAAATTTGCGCCAGATCTCTACATACCTATCTCCAAGATCGACGAGAACATGAAAACTGCTCACAAGGTCGACAGTGTGCTTGAGGACAAGTTCTGGTTCAAGTCGTTCGAGAAATGGGGCCTTGACAGCGCCGATTTTGCCGGGTACGATTTCTCGTGGTTCGACCGGTACATCACCGAGGGCAACGACATTTTGTTGAGCAACGGCGGGGTGTACGTCAACGGGTACGCGGACCAGCCGGTGGCGACGTCGCCCAGCACCAACGGCGTTTCCAAGCCCAGTGACTCGGGTGTCTGCAGATACACCGCCAACGAGATCATCAACGGAAACGACAACTTCCCCGGGCTCATCAAGTTGGTGATACGGCTCATTGCTACGGAGCTCGTGCCTCGGAACGCACCTCACTGCGAGTCGAGCGTGTTGAGAGCCAAGGTGGAGCGGCTCCAGGCGTATCTCCTTCTCATCTCCAAGAGAGCGTCCGGCAAGCTCCCCACCATCGCGCACTGGCTCCGGCACAAGGCCGTGAGCAGCCCGCACTACCAGCACGACTCCAAGGTGAGCGAGTCGCTCAACTACGAATTGATCAAACTTTCGGACGCGGTGACGCAGTTGGACTTTGCCAACCACCGCGCATTGCTCTACGAATACTTTGGCCAGACGATAGGCTCGTACTTGGAAAAAAACCGGGTGCTAGTCGTAAATAAGGTTTAATCTAGACAATTTCATAAGTGAGCGCGATTCATCAACAAATAGCAATGGGCATATTCGACAATCTCAAGTCGTTCGTGCACAGCATCACGACCGACGACCACTACGCCTCGTACGACTCGCCGTACCGGACGAACGTGATTTCCAACTCGAATTTGAACTCGAGCGCCCGGCTCAACGAGCTCAACGGAAGCACCACCTCTTTGGACGACGGGTCCCGGCCCTCGTTCGCCGGGTACCGCCCGGGTTTGCGGTCGTCGTCCACCAACGTGAACGGCTCCGACTTGCAGCTCCAGAACTTGAACCAGGACGGCCAGCCGCCGCTTCCGTCCGTCGACTCGTTGTGGGACCGCATCGAGGCCTGGCTCGACGACGAGTACCCCGAGTTGGCCGACAACTTGAACGACGGCGTGACCACCGCCGACTTGAACGAGTTTGAAAACGATTTGGGGTGTGGGGCTATGCCAGTGGAATTCAGACAGATGTACAAGCGCCACGACGGCCAGTTCCGCGGCGGCAAGCCCACCGGGTTGTTCTTGGGGTTGGTGTTCTTGGACTTGGAGCTGATCGTGGAGGAGCACGCCATCTGGTCGCAGGTGGCGCAGAAGTTGGAGAAACAGCAGTACATTTTGCAGCAGCAGCAGCGGCAGGCGGCGCCGCCCAACGCCGTGGAGGGCTCGTCGGCCGTCGAGGAGTCGGCCAAGAAGTTGCAGGACCTCAAGTTGAACAACAGTTTCATTGCACACCAGAGATCCATCCCGCCCAATTCCATCCAGCCATACTACTCTCACAAGGCATGGATACCTATTTGCCGGGACTACTTCGGCAACCAGATCGCCATCGACGTGGCGCCGGGCCCCAGCGGCCACTACGGCCAGGTGATCATTTTCGGCCGGGATTACGACACCAAATTGGTGATTGCTTCCAGCTTACAGGAATTCTTATTTGGGTTCGTCAACGACTTGGAAAACGGCAAGTACAAGATCGACCAGACCGAGATCGACACGTCGTACGGGTTCTTGGAGACGTCCAGAAATGATAACGAATACATGATCGGCGACGAAGACGAGGGTCAGGGCGACTTGGTGTTCTGGGACCCCAACTTCAAGGAGTTCGGCAAGCAGAAGAACTCGTTGACGTACTTGGAGGCGTTGAAGAGGCGGGCGTTGAAGAAGTACGGCATAACCAACGTGGATAGATTCTTGACCCAGTTTGTTCCTCAGAACCCCAAGAGATCCGCTCCAGGCAGCAAGGTTACCAGTCCTGTGAGAACCCCCAATCTTTCAAATACAGACTTGCTGAAGGCCGAGACGCCTTTGGTCAGCGTGGATAGCACCAGCCAGGTCAACTTGCCCAAGGAGACCATCATAGATGAGAAGAAGCCGCCAGTTGAGAAGCTGGCTGACAAGCCAGCTGAAAAACTGGAAAAGCCAGCTGAAAAACTGGAGCCAGAACCCGCTGCTCCAGCCGAAACGGCCACACAGGAGGAGGCTCCAGCTGAGCCAGTTGACGCCGCAGCTGAGGAGAAGGTCGAGTCTACAGAGGCCGAGTCCGATTTAAAGAAGGTCGATTTATAGCGCGATATTGTTTAGATCATATACACCATGAGTACCTGGAACAGCTCGCCGGAGGCCGCGCGGCCCGAGTTGCGGCTGGACCGGCTGCGGGTGTTCAACTCGTCGGATCTCCCGCAGCACCTGCTCCAAACGCAGCAGGCCATCACTCGCGAAGAGTTGATGGACTCCATCTCGCTGGCCGTGGCCGCCGAGCGCCAGTATGCGTTCTTGGACGAGGACTCGGGCGCCGCCGGCAACGCTGCCGTCGACGACGACACCGCCAACGAGTCCCACATGATCAGCGACCAGCCCACCATGGAGCAGATCCAAAAAGTCTACTACAGCAAAGGGCTCGAGGAGTTGGAGTCGCTCAAGTTGCTCGACCTCTCGCCGCTCGCCAACTGGAAGCTCTCGTCCAGCAAGCCGGGGTTCGGGCTTGCCCAGTTGCGGGACGAGTCTCCCGATGCGTACTGGCAGTCCGATGGCAGTAATGGATCCAACAACTCCAACAACTCCAACGGCAACGTCATCACCAACAACCAGCTCAGCAACCCGCACACCATCACCATCCAGTTCTCCAAGAAGGTGTCGCTCGAGCGGATCTCGCTCTTCACCAACTACAACCTCGACGAGTCGTACACTCCGTCGAAAATCAAGATCATGGCCGGCAGCTCCGACGGCTGGGACCTCAGCGAGGTGTGCGTGGTCAACTTCAACAAGCCCATCGGGTGGTCGCACATCATCTTCAACGGGATCCGCAACGACGGCGTGCTCAAGTGCTTTATGGTCAAGTTGATTATCTTAGCAAACCATCAGGATGGTAAAGATACTCACATTCGGCTCCTCAAGTGCTTCGGGAAAAAGTCGTCGACGTTCCCCAACAACGCGGTGCGCAACCCCAACTTGAGCTTCTCGCTTGCCAACGAGGAGATTCTCAAGGACCTCAGCATCACCTCTGCCATGAGCGCCTCGGGGTACCTGCTCAACAGCACTTTCGACAGCCGTAAAATGGAGGAGGAGGAAGAGGAGGAGGGCGAGGCCATGAACAAGGACACCGCCAAGTTCCTCAACAATGCCTCCAACGTCATCGGGTTCAATACGGGGTTTCATAGTCTTGAGTTGAAGAGCATGTCTTCAATTCGATAATTGCATTAGTCTAATTAATATTACTTGGGGACGATCTTCAAGGAGAAGTCGACCACGCCAGTGCCCTGGTGGATCGATGACGTCGAGTAGATATCGATGTCATTGCACAAGTAGGTGCTCAAGTTCTGGAGCGTCAACCCGCCCGAGCACTCCAACAAGAACGACTTGTTCAGGCCCGCGTAGTGCTTCTTCAAGCTCTGCGCCACCACCTGGAGCTCGGGGCCCGCGAAGTTGTCCAACATGATGACGTCGGCGCCGGCGTCGATGGCCTCGCGAGCGTCCTTCTCGTTGCTGACCTCGACCTCGATCTTGATAGCAAACCCACACACCGACCGGGCACTGCGCACCGCCTGAGTGATGCTGCCGGTGGACGTCACGTGGTTGTCCTTCAACATCACCATGGAGCTCAAGTCGTATCTGTGGGTGTCTACACCTCCCACCAACATGGAGTATTTTTCAAGCTGTCTGAGGCCCGGAGTGGTTTTTCTTGTTCCAGCAATGAGCCCCTTGTACCCGGCCTTGTCGGCAAGTTCCTTGGTGACGTGCGACTGTGTGGCGATCCCGGACGCCCGGGCCAACAAGTTCAAGGCCGTTCTTTCACTGAGCAAAATCTTATTGGCAGGACCCTTGACGGTAGCCACCACCAACTTGCCGTTGTGGCCGGCCAATTCCTCGGCAGAGATGTACTGGCCCTCTTTGTAGTGCCACTCGACCTCGAGCTCGCACTGGTTGAACACCTCTTGGGCAAAAGGCACCCCACAAATCACTCCAGATTGTTTCATGAGCAAAGTGGCCGTTTCCTGGGTAGTTCCCACGACAAACCCGCCGAAGTCGAACGAGGGCACGTCCTCGCTGAGGTAGTCGGTGATCTGTTGTTTCCAGCTTCCGTTGGCGGGAAGCAAATTGGCGTAGGAAGAAGACATTATGCGAAAAATGAAGAGATCACCTCATGGAACTGGTGATGGTGATAATTCGTCTGGTCTGAAACGGCCCAAACGAGGGCGCAATGCAACCGCAGACACTGCTGCACACGCGAGCCAGAGTCTGCGGGGCACAGCGCCCAAGACAAAAAAGTTGGTCCAGTCCAAGCTATTTTTCACCGGTGAGACTGGACCTACGGTGTGTCTGGTGTGCGGCTGGACCTACCGCAAGAACAGCCCCGAGGACAAAGCGCTGCATGCTAAGAACCACGATGTCTACGTCAATGGAGTGGTGTGGTCGCATGGCCTAAAGATGTCGCTGCTAGAGTTCACGACTAGGCCTGAGAAAACGAAAGTGACAATTGTCGAGGTGGACCCCGGATCGGAGGCCCAGGTGCGCCGGACGCACGAAGTGTTGAAGTTTTTCAACGACGAGCTCAATGCTTCAGAGGGATCGGACCAGTGGAAAACTGGCGGCAAAGGGTCGACTTCAGCGAAAGCGTTCTTAGCGATTATTAGTTCACGAGTAGTGGGTATATGCACCACCGAGCTCATAGACAAAGAAACGCAGAGCCGGTGGATGGTTCACCGGACAAAGTCCATTGTGGAGAATCAGGTCAATAAGAATATGGTCATTGGGGTGTCTCGAATATGGGTGCTTCATAAATGGAGACGATCCCGGATTGCTCGGAGCCTCTTGGACGTCGTCATGAGCAAGTCGGTCTACGGGGTGAAGCTCCAGCCCAAGGAGGTGGGGTTCTCGCAGCCCAGTACCTCTGGCGGGCTCCTAGCCAAGAGCTTCAATGGGGTGGTGCATAAATCTGGGGAAACGCTTATTCCGGTGTACCTAGAAGATTAATCTAATGTGCATTATATACATAAGTCATCACTCGGAGCTGAAAACGGTCTTGGTGCTGGCAGTGCTGGTGAGTCTCTCGAAATATGAGTACATCGTGGCACTAAGACCCCCACTGACAAGCACCTTGATACCCCTTGGCAAGGCTCCCGCAAACAACGACGAGAACCCTCTGTGCAAGTAGAGCCGGTACGCGGTTCGGAGCGAGTCTTTATACACAAGGGAGTTTTTCAGCTGGCGGTGGGATTTCACCACATCGAGTGGCTGCGTCAAGGCGATCACCGCACCCGTGGCCACCAAATGGAGCCCCAACTGCTGTATGAGGGTGTAGTTCCCGTTGAACCAGCCCTCGCTCTGGTTGGTGGGCAGAATCAACTGTCTGGTCCAGTTGTAAGACGAAAACCAGATGGTGCTGATCCCCACCTGTCTCGTCATGGTGATAAGCGTACCATTGGCGAAGCCCTTGAGGCCCTTCAACGAGTAGATCTCGCGGATGGTGCCGAAGAACGTGAGCGACGGGGTCTGGTTGAATTTGGTCTTGAGGCCGTCTTTCTTGGTGTGTCTCAGCACATGCGACGAGGCAAACCGGGAGTTCTTGCCGCCCTTGAACTGCTGTACCACGTCGGACGTGTAGTAGGCGTGCGGCGAGATGTACTGTTTCGAGAAGATGTTCTGGACCGGCTTGTGGTGTTTGTCGGGAATGGTGTGGCCGGTGACATCGGCCTTGATGCCCTCTTCCTTGGCCCGCGAGAGCTCGTTGCGCAAGCTCATGTTCTGGATCATGGTGATCTTGATGTTCTCGAACGGGATGATCCACAAGGTCTCCAAAAAACCGCTCATGATCCCGGCAATCACGATTCTGGGGGCCGTCGACTTGCGGACCTGCTTGCCGGCCAGGTCCTGCACCTCGAGCGCCATGAAGTTCGACAGCCAGTGGTACGAGAAGATGCGCACCGAGTTCTTCAACACGTTCCCGATGACGAGGGCGCTGCCGCCCTTGAAGAGCTGAGCAATAGTCGATGGGGCATTGGATGGGATGCCGAATTTGGCCATGGCAGCGTAATTGTTGAGTTGTTGCTGCGTCTTGATCAAGTCGAGCGGGTACGTCATGGTGCTGACCACGGCGGAGGTGGTGGTCCCGCAGACCAACGCCGTGAGCAAACTATCGTCACCCGAGCTAACAGACATATTTCGCAGTGAAAAATGTCTATGGATTTATCAACAAATCCCAACCCAGATATACCCACCCCAGCCATGCCGGTCTCTGGGGGGTCCACGCGACCGGCCACCGAGCCGTCCACGCCGTTGCGCTCGACCTCGGTCCACCGAGACTCCCGGAATGTGTCTCTACCGCAAGCTTCACGGGCCTTTACCCCATTACCGCCCACCCAATTGGGTCTTCTCGCCCAGCAGTTGGGCTCTCCGCGCAAGAGGTCCCGCCCGTCGACGCCCCGAAGTCGTACCCCCACGCGGGCCAGCCTCACGCCCCGTTTGTCGTCCAGAATAGGTACCCCACGAGATAAGACTCCATCGCAGGACGCCAAACGACGGCGCTCGTCCATCGTGCTCGAGAGCAACGGCGCCACCGTGTTCAATCCCTCATACGTGGGTCCCGTGACCCTCGACTACCTCCGGTTGTTGTGCAAAGTCGTCATTGAAGAGCGCCAAAGACTGCCAGAAAAGCCCTCGCCCCGCGAGACGCCCAAGGAGACATCCCCGGAGTACAAGGACACTTCGCCAGAGTACAAAGAGGCCGGAGAGTACGAGCAGGGCTTGCCGTACCCCGAGAACACGGACGAATTGTTGCGGTCGCCATTTCTTTCAGAGTCCACCTCGCCAAAACCCAACCCGTTTTTGGAGCAGCCAAAGGAGGGGCCCCAGACATTCTCTTACCTTGAGCGTATTCTTGCGGCACAGGCCAAGGTGAAGGAGCCGGAACCCAAGAAAACCGCTTTCGATTTGACCAACATGTATGACATCAAGACCCCAAACCAGTTCTACGACGATCTCAACACCAACCTCGACGACCTCGACGAACCGGGCTTGGTCACGCCCGACTCGAAGACCGGTGGCGGCTCAGACATTGTGCAGAACGAGTTCGTTCCTGATTATGGCACCGTTCCTGATCTTCTGCCCAATCTCCTGCCCAATCTCCTGCCCAGTCTTCTCAACCCTCTGCCAGGCCCTGTAGACCAGCCTGGGTCTCCTGTTGCCCCTAAGCCGCGGGTGAGATCGCCTCGTAAGAAGGGCCCAGAGTTGAAGGAAATACCCCTAAGTATGGTCAAAAGCATTGTGGGGAGCTTACGAGTGCAAGATCAGCAAACCGCCAAACCAGCAAAGATTTCGTCCGACGTACTCGAGTTCATTCGTGAGCAGTCGGATGTGTTTCTTCTGAACATTATGTCTGATTTGGAGGCTTATGCGCTTCACCGAACAGACGGGAGAAAGACCAGAATTAATATTAAAGACGCTCTTCTACTTGTGAACCAACTCCGATTCCCAGACGAATCTGGTCAACGGGTGCGCCAGCCAATGGACTTTTTGGAACTTGCTCGTAATTATCTTCCTCTCGAGCAGGTTATAGCCTTGAATAATAGTTTAAAGACTAGAACCAGAGTTTCCAAACAGGCCGATAAGAACCAAAACGAACCCGAAGATCGGAAACAACAGAAACCAAGACGGAAGTCGGGCTTCAGCGATTCCGAATCAGACCTGTAAATTAGTGTAAACTAGATGTAATATATTGACTATGTACAAGTTCATCATGCATTATATTGAGCTGCAAGCTCTTCTTGTCTATTTCTCACCAATTTGAAGAGCTCGAAAATGGCAGCAGGCGTAACTCCCTGGATTCTTCTTGCCTGGCCAATGGTTTGGGGCTGAATGGTATTGAGGAGATGGCACACCTCGTAAGAGATTTTCAAATTTCCCTCGTTGGTGTACATGAAGTTTTTAGGAAGAAGGAGATTCTCATCGGCTTCGTAGGCCCGAAGGTGCGCCTGCTCCTTCTTCATCCATGGATCATACGTGCTCTCCACATTGATGCGCTGCATCAACCGAGTGTTGATATTCTGGTAAAAGTCAGGAACAGTTTCACCGCAAACTTCAGCAAGGTGAGGAACAATGTCCTCCAACGAGATTCCTCTGTAGGACAACAACTTCCAGCCATCTACGACGGTCGTCTTGTTCACGTCCAGAACAGCTCCCTTGAGCACTGGTGCCCATTTGGCTCCTGATAATACCAAGCTCTTGAGATGGTCCTTGATCTGGCCGAACTGGTTCATTTCGCCAGTGAAGTGATCATAGCGGTCCTGTCCCACGACACCAGCCTCGAACCCCTTTTGGGTGAGACGCTTGTCTGCATTGTCGGATCTTATGGAGATTCTGAATTCAGAACGAGAGGTGAACATCCTATATGGCTCTTCGACACCTTTGGTAATCAAGTCGTCGACCAAGACGCCCAAGTACCCATCAGCCCTATGGATCCTGAGAGGCTCACGACCGAGATTTGCCAAGCCAGCATTTATACCGGCCAAACAGCCCTGTGCGGCTGCTTCTTCGTATCCGGTAGTACCGTTGATCTGACCAGCCAAGTAAAGACCGTCCACCAACTTCGTCTCAAGAGTCATGTTCAACTCTCTGGGGTCTACGTAGTCGTACTCAACTCCATAGCCAGCATCTAACATGGTGACATTTTCGCAGCCAGGCATCATTCTCACCATCTTCTCTTGAATGTCTTCAGGCATGGTGCAAGAAATCCCATTGGGGTACACAAGGTCGGTGTCCAAGCCCTCGGGCTCGAGCCAGATGAGGTGGGAGTCCTTCTGTGGAAACTTGATTATCTTGGATTCGATTGACGGACAATATCTGGGCCCTTTGACGGTTTCTCTTATATGAATAGACTTATCGAGATTATCGGCAATCAACTTGTGCAATTCTGGGGTCGTCGAAGTCATGTGACAGTTGACGAGCTGCTCCTGCAAGTCTACTTTGTCGTTCATGTACGACATTGGCTGGGGTGGGTAGTCCGACGGCTGGGGCTGCAAATTGGTGTAATCGATGGTTTTTGAAGATAGACGAGGAGGAGTGCCCGTCTTCAACCTGCCCAAGCGAAAGCCGGCATCGCGGAAAGTCTCCGATAACCCGTAGGTAGCGTCCTCGCCTTTTCTGCCCGAGGGATAGGCCTTCAATCCGATATGAATTTCACCTCCAAGAAACGTTCCAGTGGTCACCACGACCTTTGAGCATCTGAACATCGATCCGTCGCCCAAAATTATACCACGGACCTTGCCGTAATGGCGGCCCTCAAAGTCTGCGCTGTTGGTATCGCCCTCAATAACTATATCTTTCACTTGGGCCTCTAGAACAGACAAATTCTGGTAATTCAATATAACTTTCTGCATTTCTTCCAAGTAAATTTTCCGGTCAATCTGTGCTCTGGGTCCATGCACAGCGGCGCCCTTGGAAGCGTTCAAGATCTTAAAGTGGATTCCAGCTTTATCGGTGACTTTTGGGGCTACTCCGTCGAGAGCGTCGACCTCCCGGAGCAAGGTTCCTTTCCCCACACCGCCCATGGACGGATTGCACGACGCCGTGCCGATTTTGTCTATGCTTGGGGTCACCAAGGTGGTGCTGGCGCCGGATCTGGCTGCCCCAGTAGCAGCTTCACAGCCTGCGTGGCCTCCACCAATGACAACCACGTTCAAATCAGGACAAGACTCGAGCCGACGACTCAAGTCGGCACTGAGCATTATATTTCGGGACCAGGCCCGCATCCCAGGCCTGGTGACGGGATGTGTCCGACATAAAGTTCTATACATGTAGATGGAATCGCACCTCATCGCAAAATTCAATGAGCTTAGAAGACTTGAGAGGTGACGATTTGGACGACGGTCTCGACTACTCGGTCGAGCTCTCCGCTAGCGAAGAGGACGCTCATTCGGTGCATAGTGATGCCGAAAATGACGTGGTGAGCCAGGAAATTGAAGACGAACAGCCCCAAAGAAAGAAGAGAAAGCCCCAGGAAAACAAGTTAAAAGAGAAGAAAAGACTAAAGATGGAACTTGACGTCGAGCAGAAGCGGAATGTGGCCAAGGAGGAGTCTACGCAGGTCATTGTCGACTGGATCAACCAGCAGGTTGCTCGCAAGAACAAAGATCTTTCTTCCTTGGAGCTTGCAGATTTGTATCTCTCGAAATCTGATATAAGATCGACTTCGGAGATAGAGACTCCTAGAAACTTGGACAGCTTGTCCAAATACATAACTGGCAGATTCAGCAACATGCTTCCAAAGACTAACGGAAAAGGTGGTAAGAAAAAGGGAAAGGAACCTCAGTCTTCAGAAGAAAGAAAATTCATTGCCATTTTATCAATGTCTGCCATTAGAGCATGCGACATACACCGTGCCACTAGAGAGTTGGGCGGCTCCTCCTTGAAGCTCATCAACAAAAACAAGATTGCTGTGGACCTCAAACTCGTCAAGACCACCAATTCGAGAGTTTTATGCTGTACGCCGGGAAGGCTTCTCAAGGTCTTGGAGAACGAAGAGGCTCCTTTAAAAAGGGACGAGGTCAAAATCATTGTTCTCGACCACTCTTACTTGGACCAAAAGTTCCAGAATGTATGGGACATTCAAGAAACAATCACTGTGTTGAAAGAATTGACTAAATCTGGATCCAAGATTTATTTGTATTAATAGTTATGTAAATATTATGCATTCAATGGAAAGTACGTATCCATGGACGAGCGGTATGCATCAACCACGCCATCTCTGATGGCGTCGATATGAGACTCGTCGACGTCGCCGTTGTAAAAGTCGGAAAGATCGCCGAGGCCCAACTTGGCCTTGGGGTCCACCAAGCACTTCAAGAATACTATACCCGAGTAAAGTGCATCGATCACTTCATTGGTAGTTTGAACATCTTTCAACTTCAGTATTATGCGCTTCTCGATCAACTCGCTTTGAATCCATTCGTTCTTGAAAGATGCAAAATTGGTTCCTTCATGGTGTTTGGTGAATATGAGACCGCTCTTATAGTCGGCTTCGTGAGAGCTGGACGAGGGGTTCAAGAACTCGGATGCTATATGGGATATCAAGCTGGTCAACTTGAATGACACAGACGATATCAAGTCGTCTTCTGCAGACTCGCTGTTCAAAACTCGATCGATTATGGCCTCGAACTGGTCATAGAAGGTAATTGAGTCATCCTTCCTCTGTGGAACAACGTCAAGAATAAACTCAAACACCTTGGAATTTAAGCTGTCCAAGCTTTTAATAACAGAGTCTGAGTTTGCTTCTTCAACTTTTTTGGTTTCGTCTTTTAGTATACTCACTATAGTCAGCAAGTAGTAGACATTGGAAACGTCTTGTTTCTCTATTTGTTTTTGGAGAATGCCTTGGAGCTGGTCGATAAACTTGGCCAAACTGGTCCAAAAGTGTTCGGTGGATAAGTATCGGACTTTTTCGAACTTGTCTGCAACTAAAGCTTTAGAGAATTTGCCCCATTGCGTTGGAGAACTGGACGACGTGGACTTCAGAATATAGTGGACGATTCTAGACAAGTAGGCGCTTGACTTCTCAGACACATCGTAGGGTTCAATCCGCAATTGGGAGTCAAACTTTATAGCATTTTCGAACCACCGAGTTATTTGCTTTAGAGAATCGTTAGGGTCGAACGAGTACGACTTGTCAAAAGAAGCCTGCTTGATGAGATCAAAGTATTTGGACAAGTCGTTGTCGATCAAAGACACCAAATCGTTCGAGAACAAATTGAATTGGTCGAGGCTGTCATTGCTGTCAAGCGAGGAGGTAATATTGGCTACAATACCAGTATCGCTAGTGAGCTGATCAAGATGTAACTCGTGAAGAGAGGAAATCTTGCCAATGGTTTCATCAAGACCCTGAACGATAGGATGACTGTCACTAGTAGATAAAAGCTTGAAAAGATGAGACTCGAACCCATTGTTGGAACAAAAAGAGTCGAGCCGCCTGAACCCGGTGACAAAGCTACTGAAGAGCCAGAATTGCACTGAAACATCGCCTATGTTCTTGCCGATACTTGAAGAATTAGCAAGGTTGTGGTAGAAGTCATATATCAATGTGATGAATTTCTGATGGTACCTGTTCATTTCGTCAACGGAGGACTGGGGTAATGTGATGTCAAAGGCATTGGTGTTGAAGTAAACGGTGTCTTGCACCCAGCCATTGGTTGCCAAGAGTTTGTCCGAGTTCCACTTGTGAGTTGCCAGTTTTAGCTGCTCAATAAATATATTGTTGGCATCATGTTTGCTGAAATAAGACTTCAGGTAGCCGAGAGTGTTCTCGATGAACTTGAAAACTGAGAGAAAATTGACGTGGGAGATGTTGGTGGAGTTGACGTTCGTCAAGACCTCGTCCAAGAGATTCTTAAGGAACTGGTACCGCAACTGCAAGAGTCTGATCAACGTACTTCCTATCGTATATGCCAGCAGCCCAGACCCGTTAAGTATCACATAGGCTACAAGATAATTTACAATTGAGAGGGTGTTCTTGTTGTACTGTTCCGGCAACAGGTCCTCATAATCGCTATCTTGGTGGGACGCCAATGGCTCGTCGACGATCTCTTCGAGGTCGAACTCGGTATCTTCTAGAATGTTGGGCTGGGTCTTGAGTAATATCGAGGAGGCGTTGAGGTGGTGTGAAGGGCGGTTTATATCGGAGTCGCTGGTGTATAACGAGGTGGACGATAAATTAAACGACGCCAATTGGGCTTCGAGCATCTGCTGAAAGTTGTCCTTCATTCCCTGCAAGCTGACTTGGAGGCTCTTCTTACTGGCCAAGTCTTTGGCGAAGACTGCCTGGGTGATGTGAAACACTTTGGCAAAATAGATATAGTTGGAGGTGTGCACCAACGACTCGCCGTTGATTGCGAGGTCGAACCGGAGAATCTTGTCGTATATCACCTGGTTCATGACCAGGGACCGCTGGCTGGTTCGCAATTCGTCGACTTCGTTGGTAAGAATCGACAGTTGGAGCTGAGAGAAATTATTCGGCGTATTGAAACTGATGAACTTGCCTTTTCTGAAGGCCAATTCCGACAACGACGCCTCCAAGTCGCTGGTCAAGGTGTAAGTCTCGGCGATTTCGTCGGTTATGGCAATCAAGTCTCTGTATTTATTGCTGACAAGCAGCTGTAAGGCATCTTTCGATTGGGACACTTGTTGCTGGTAATTTCTCTGCAATTTTTGAATCTCCTGGATTGAAAATTTCTCAAACAACTCTTGTACAGAGTGCGACGAGAAGTCCCCGTTCATGGAGGCCAGGCTCACATCGCTGGTGGTAGACAGTCGCCGATCTGTCTTGGACATGATGAAGTGTTGGTTTCGCGACAAGAAAATCGAATCTGGCGAGAATCTGGCGGGCGTCCTCGTGCTAAATTGGCGGGAGCCTGGGTCGAGCGTTGGACCGAAGGCCATTCCAGATGGAGGTACAATTTTTGCTGAATTTTTCAATCAAATAGTACTACACGTAGTTGAATTCATTAGAGCGCTGAGATTGTTGGTAGACCAGTTGGTGGTTTTGTTTACATGTTACTTGACTAGACTATTTTCCCTGTGAAGAACTGAAGAAATGTAAAATCTACCATAAATAGCAAAAAATAGAAACTGCCAAAATGACTTCCAAATACCAGCAGAGCCAAGGAGTACTATCTCTGGTATAGTCAAAGAATAGAATCACCAAATACTAGTAGTCGAACTATTAGTAATTGGAATATTAGTCTGCAAAAGTTGAGCCACATTTAATCTGACATAGCGAAATGCCTACTGCCTAATACGACATCTACATAAAACCAACACCATTGGAAAGACGATGGACCGCTGTGTCGACTCCACAGCCGAAACTCTTCTGGGCGCAAAATTTTCATTCGAGGTTATTAGTGATAGCGCGGTTAGCACCAAGATTTACCCGATTAGGAATTAGTCATAAAGATTGGATAATCTTTTCAGCATGGACGTTATACCGAACGAAATAGCCACGCGGCCGCCTGCAAGCCGGGAGGGGACGGGGCGATCGCGGTCAAGCACAGGGTGTCTTACGTGCCGAAGAAGAAGGAAGAAGTGTGATGAAACTGCGTTCCCGGTGTGCCAGAATTGTCAAGATAAGACGCTATCGTGCAACTGGCCGGCAAAAGTGATAGAGATGCACAAGCAGCTAGAGTACGTCAAGTACTACGGAGATGAGTCCAGCCAGAAGGCGACAGAAAAGAAGCCGAGGAGCCACAGGAGAGCACCAGTGACGAAAAAAATCCACAGCCCCGAGAGCTTGATGGTACGACAGGCCGACACCGACCAATACGACGACGTGATCAATCTGATAGCTGGCCAATCGGATTTTTCAGAGCCGTTCTCCAACTACGAATTTCGGCATGAGCCGGTGTTCCAGTTCGAGCCGCCCAGCGAGGCGCCCAGCGAGGCGCCCGAGCCCAAGGGCAAGACGAGCTTCCTCGAGCGGATTGCGCTTCAGGAGGACTGCGTTGACGACCGGGAGGCGTAGGGAGAGAGCGAGAGAGACTTGAGAGAGAGGAGAGACACCAGAGCTGGCAGATTTGGCCGAGACCCGTCGACACAGACGAGAGAACGAGGACGAGAGAACGGAGCTGAACGACCTGGTCGTCGCACCGTCGACACGATGTACTACAGCGGCGCCCAGATCGCCCAGCCGTTGGTTCACGTGACGACCCCGATTCCGGAAGGAATTTCCGAATCGGACGAAGCTCGAAAATTTTTATACAGTATTAATATACCAAAGCCTGCTTTGACCAGTCCCCAATTCAGGACCAAGACACTGTTTCCCCCACAACATGACCTCATTGCAAGTGAATGACGCCGGCTATTATGGCGACCAAGTGCCGCCAGCCTACTACAACCACGGCAACCAGGCCAGTGCCAACGGCACCTTCTACGAGAACCAGAACTTCAACGGAGCCGCGCTCCCCAACCTCCCGCTCAACAACGGGATTCCCGCGCCGGGGTACTACAGACCCAACGGCAACGTCCACAATTCGCAGCATGCATCGCCTCAGGTCGCCAAGTCGTTCGAAGAGCACCAGCCCACTCCGCCAGTGGAGGAGGCTGAGGACGCGGCGCCCGAGCAGCCGTTCTACGTCAACGCCAAGCAGTACCACCGGATCTTGAAGCGGCGCATTGCTCGGGCCAAGTTGGAGGAGACGTTGAAAATCGCTCGGACTCGGAAGCCGTACCTCCACGAGTCTAGACACAAGCACGCCATGAGACGGCCCAGAGGACAGGGCGGCCGGTTTCTCACGGCGGCGGAGATTGCCGAGAAGGAGAGATTGGACAAATTGAAGGAGATGGAAGGCGACAAGGACCAGAAAGAAGTGTTTGCCTCGATTTAGCTTGGTTTGGTAATGGATTTTGGTGTATTTATCTATGTATTATATTAGACATTCAGTTCTCTACAACCCCAGTAGGATCTCCTTGGTTTCACCGGCCACTTGCGCGAGGATGTTGGGGTCGACTTTTTTCAAGTTTGTCGACACCACCATCTTGATTTGGTGGAAGTCGCTGTTGCTTATCTGGCTCAACGGGTCGAACGCGTCGTGCTGGATCGTCACCAACTTGGAGAAGTTGGCGCCAAACGACCCGGTGTCCAAGTCAAGCTCACTCAATGGCGCATTAGTATTGGACTGGCCGTTCACGAGGGCATTATTCTTTTGCAACGTACCCAAATTGGCCACCGTCTTGGCAAGGTGGTCCACTGCCAGCACCTTGACCACGGGGCTCAACTCGCCGCAGTTGACCAACTCCAGGAGCCCAATCGTCACGATCTTCTTATCCCTCAAGTTGTGGAAATTCAACAAGTTGGGGAATATCAAGCTGTTACACACTTGCTCGAAAACCCCCGGCTGCGCCAAGTTGAAGAGCTGGATGATGAATGCCGGCGTCAATTGGCTGTTCAACGTAGGATTCAATGGGGCGGCACACACAAAAAAGACAAATAATATGAACCTCTTCAAGAACTTCTCGGTTCTCGACGACTTCAACCTTGTCAAGATTAAAATAGCGATCTGCTTCAAGTAGTCGTGCAATTCAGACAACGGAACCGACAAGAAAATTGCCTCCAACAACTCGAATCCATACACTTCATTGACCTTCGATGCAATTAATTTTTGGAAGATCCCCAACAACGGAGTCATGGATTCGGCACTAGCGCTGAACGTCTTGGAGTCGTACTTCAAGATGGCAATCAACAACCGCGTGATTCCGGGAATGTTGCCTCTGAACTGCCATAAAGATGGCGACATTAATGGTTTGATGAGGTTCTTGTATTCATCAGGAAGACTGCCCGACTTGGGGAGTTTCTCAAGCAAGTACGCCAAGATCTGGAACGTGTAGGGCACAAACTCGTGGATGTCTTCGCTCAAGATATTCATCAAGTTGGGGAAGATGATTCCGATCAACTGGTGAGTTTCAGACTCATTGGCGAACTTGACCAACAACCCGACACTTTCGAACGTGTAATGAGAGAACTTGGGGTTGGCTGGGTTCTTGGAGATGATCTTCAATATGCTGACGAGTTGGTTGGTTATGAGAACCTTGAGGTTCTGAGGAAGCAAGTCTTCAGCAGTAAGCAATACTCTCATTACACACTTCATCAAGAAATCGTTCTCCGCCAATTTCTCTGGAGACTCAGACTTGGAGTTGATCAACTTGAACAAACTGGTCAAGATCTCGTTGATGTAGGGCTGGATGTCGTACTTGGTGAACACCGGCTTGTGCACACTATCGTTGAAGCTGGTCATGCCAAACAAGCTGTCGAGAGTGATGGCCGAGTATGTGTAGATGACGGGGTTCGAACTCGTCAAGTGCTTGATCAACAACGGAACCACCGACAAAAGCTGGTCCTTTGTCAATTGGTTTCTGAACGTCAAGATATATTTGATGGAGTCGGTCGTCAACATCGGGTGGGCCTCCGTGACCAAGTCGTTGGCGATGTAGTCGGTAAAGAACTTGACGACGTCGACCAAGACGTTAGTGGAGGTGACACCGATGTTTGTGATGGAGCCCTTGGCGGCCAACGAGCTAAACAAGTAGATGGCGAGATCCTTATTTTGCCAGTCGTTCTGAGACAAGAAGTTGTTGACGTAGTTCATGACGATGTTCGTCAACAACTCGTTGTTGACCTCTTTCAACTCTCTCAAAAAGTCGGTGGCGGACTTTCTTCTGGAGTCGAACTCGGAACCCTCCAAGTCGATTTTGACGTAGGTGATGGGCTCGTCTTCGAAGGTCTCAAGGTCGACTTCCCGCAAGTAGATGTTGGGCAAGATGATCTTGGACATGATCTCGGAGAGCGAGCTCTCGTTATCGAACAATTTCTGGTAAGTCGAAATCTTTATGATGGAGGTCAAGAACTGCAAGCATTTGACGATCAACAAGTCGAACTTCTGCTGCTTGGTGATGTAGGAGGTGATCAACTCCCAGATGGTCTTCATGAAGTTCTCGATCAACGGCTCGAACACGTCGGTGTATCTGGTAATGTACAAGTTGATCAATTCGATGATTGAGGTCTTGATTTTAATCAACACATCGATTTCTTCGTCCTCGTCGGGCTTGGTGATCAACTTGGAGTCAAACTCCAAGTACTTGTGAAGGATCTTCATGCCGGCCATCATGTTGTCCTCGAAGAACTCGGGGATGTCCTGGCAGTTCAAGTCGTAGTAGATTTGCACCAAAAGAAGCAAGTTCTCGAGGTAAATGCCCAACTGCGGCGCATCTTTGGCGGCCACGCTGGCATCAATGAGCTCGTCGATCTTGGTGAGGAGCATGAGGAACGGCTCGGCAAACTTGTCCAAGACCATTTTGATCTCCAAAAAGAGCTCGTCTGATCTGAAGAGCGGGCGCCATTTTTTGAAGATGGAGTGGGCCACCAACAAGATGGACTTGTTGGTCTTGAAGTCGGTGGTGGAGAACTTGGCGATCAAGTCGTCGATCAAGTTGGGCCAGTTGTGCGGGAAGTCCAGCTCAGCAATCAACGAAATGCACTCGCCGAGCTGCACTTGCAAATTATTGGGGAGCACAATCATGACGTTGAGGATCTCCGACTTGATGTACGTCACGTCCTGCGCCGGGAGGAGGTACTCGCCGTTATCCTTGAGCCACTTGCGCTTGATCAAGTTCTTCAAGAACAAGGCTGCTGCCAACCGTACGGAAATGTTGGCCTGGTCAGCGGCGATGATCTTGACGAGATTGGGGGCGAACCCGGAATCCGACTCGATGTTCTTGAGCGCAAGCTCGCTCTGTCTCGCGTACTGCGGGAGAAGCGACTGGTCCAAGCACTGGGCGATGGACTCGACTGAATTATCAACCATGGTTGTCGCGATAGTGAAAATTTCTATAAGCTATATAATTACTTGTTGGCAGTAGGCAATTGCATGGCGTTTTCCTTCTGCTGTCTTTGCTTGGCGACCACGTACACAAGGCCGGAGGCGAAGCCAAGGAAGATGGACGACACCGAGAAGAAGTTGACGGCGGACTCGAAGAAGATCAATCCACTCAAGGCGATGGGCAATTTGTTCAAGGCCCCGACCATCGAGTAGGTGGTGGACGAGGTGACTCTGACACACCAGGCCGAGCAGTAGGAGATGGCGACCGACGACAATCCGGAGAACACCATGGCGACGATGGTGGCGGTTCTGTTGTCGGAGGGGAAGTTGAGCTCGATGTTCTCTGGCGACCAGTTTTCAAACAGGATGGAGGCCACCAACAAAATGGGGATCGACAACAAGTTGTTGTAGTACATGGTGTCGAAGTCCTTGAAGTTGGTCAACTTGATTCTCTTTCTCATGAACAAGAGGAACGCAGCCGATGCAAAACAGTTAGAGGCCATCCAGGCGTAGCCTAAGTAGAGTTCTAAAAGGTCCAGCGACGACTTGGTGGTGTCCACAGACTCGCCCAAGTACGACACCACCGAAGACATGATCATCAAGAAGAACGAGCCCAAGGCCATGGTGGTGACCTTGCCGCCAAACCAAAACACCTCACCGTAGGCGATTATGATGGTGGTCAAGTTCTTGAAGATGGTGTAGACGGGCACAGGCAAGTACTTGATGGCCTTGGACCCGGTGTAGATCATGGCCACCAACAAGAACGCAATAGGCGACCATTTCTTGGCCTCTTCCTTATCGAACTGGCGGTAGGTGATGACATTAAAACCCTTCAACGAGGCGATGGTTGCAACACACACCGACGACTGGATGGCCAAGAGGAAGAAGTTCAAGTTGAAGTCGCCCGAGAGCACGTACTTGTTGGTGAGCGTCATCAAAATCGACGAAGCACAGTACGAGAAGATCGAGAGAGGCGCCGAGTTGGCGATGCTGCTGGGGCTGTAAGCGGATTTTTCCATGGTGGACGAGAGGTACTTTTTGCGGACGATGTAGATGATTTGACTGACGATGTAGAACAGCAATAATCCCATAAACTGGCCACGAGCGAAGAAGTACTTGAGGGTGAGTGAAAAATTGTTTTATCAACACGAATATGATACAAAAACACGGTTCCATGTCGGGAGCCGCACGACACTTCAGGTACCCGGGTTATGAGTGCCAGGCGGCCGTGTGTTCGGGGCCGTGTTGCGGCTGCGGCTGGCGGCTACGGTGGCGCTCTACTGCTAGTTACTGGATGCTACGGTGGTTGGAAGATAACTGGTAAATAAACTTTCCACGTATCAACAACTTTCGCCTGCTAATGCCGAAGAACTGTGCCCGAAGAAAGTTTATTTTAGATCGGCGTGCTGGCAATTTTCAGATGCCCAGATTGTCGAGATCTGTAGCCGTCGTGCATTCGTAGTTGTAGATGTTAGTAGCAGATGCGTTAGTGGCAGCTTTGAAGCGGTGGCAGATGTGTAGTGGTGGCCGTAGTGGCCCAGCACAGGCCAGCTCGGCAGCTGTTCGCTTGCTGAATTTCATGTTGGCTAAAGCTAAAGTAAAATCTCTCTGACTTTCAGACTGCCGGTGCCTGGCAACCTTGTTGGGCTTTGTCTACGATTTACTGGAGCCTGTGACGCTACGATTTTACACTGGAAGCCTGTGACAATTGTTTGACGTAACTAAATTGTCTAAATGCTTAGGCTTTGACGTTTTTATTTTCAATACATTTTATTGTATCCACCGTCTCTATTGACAGCCTTGGGCCAATGCCAGTCTAACACTTCGGCAGCGTGTCGTAGCAAACTACTGCAGTCTATTTTCGTGTAGTACATTGCATCTCATCACTAAGCAAGATGTCGCCCTAGGCTATATTTTCCTATTCCAGACATGCAGCTGGGCTCAATTCAAACTTTGAACAAAGGGTTTAGCTAAACAGTCTGTTGTTTACATTTAGTCGTAAAATGTAACGTCTTTTAAGTATTATACTGGCAGTAATCTATAATGCTCTATTATGGGTCGTAGTCACCTCTGTTATAAATGCTGATGTCAACCTCGGCTTTGACATCAATCATGTCACTAGCGTCAATGCAAGCGTCGACACTGAGCCCCTTGCCTTGCTGGTCTTTGAGTCGCTGGTTCTGGGCTCTGATTTTCTCCAACTCTTGGATGTAGTTGTCCTCGACTCCCGTGACGTAGTTTCCGGTGAACACACCCACCTCGAACTCTTTCAAGGTCTCCGATTGACAGCACTCGATCAAGTCGTTCAAGTCTTGGTAGAACACTCTGTCAGCGCCGATGACATCGGAGATCTCGGTTTCGTCTCTGTTGAAACCCACCAACGCTTTGGTGTCGGCCAAGTCGATACCGTAGATATGGTTGTATCTGATAGGAGGAGCACACGAGGCGAAATACACCTTCTTGGCGCCGGCCTCTTTGGCCATCAACACGATTTCCTTGGAGGTGGTACCTCTAACAATCGAGTCGTCGACCAACAAGACGTTTCTGTCTTTGAACTCAGACTCCATGGCGTTCAACTTTCTTCTCACCGACGACCGTCTTTCTTCCTGGTTAGGCATGATAAACGTTCTGCCGATGTATCTGTTCTTGACGAAACCCTCTCTGAAAGGCAAGTTCAACGACACGGCGGTCTGCAAGGCCGACGTTCTGGAGGTGTCGGGCACCGGAATCACCACGTCGACTTCCTTGAGCACATCGAGGTTTTCCGCCTTGAAGGCGGCCGAGATGTTGTCCGCCAACTTGTTACCCATCTCGATACGCGATCTGTAGACCGACACTCCGTCTAAGATGGAGTCTGGTCTGGCGAAGTAGACGTACTCGAAGATATCTGGGGAAAACAATTTTGGAGGCACGGCCTGTCTGAACTCCGGAGGCTGGGAGGTGTCTTTGGAGATGATGACGGCCTCACCCGGCTTGATGTCCCTGATGTTGGTGAAGCCGTGGGCCTTCAACACCACCGACTCACTGGCCAACATGTAGTCCATATTTCCGGTGTTCTTGTTGACTCTCTCGCCGAAACAAAGCGGTCTGATTCCGTTGGGGTCTCTGAACCCGATGATTCCGAACCCGGCCAACATGGCCACACAGGCGTAGGCGCCTCTGATGGTCTCCATGGTTCCGGTGAGCGCAGAAAACACATCCTGGTTGTTGACTCTGAACTTGTTGAACTTGTCCAACTCGCTGGCAAAGACGTTGATCAACAACTCGGAGTCCGAGTCGGTGTTGATGTGGCGGTGGACGGTTTCGTCCAAGTATTTTTTCAAATCGATGGAGTTGACCAAATTTCCGTTGTGACTCAAGGTGATTCCGTAGGGCGAGTTGACGTAGAACGGCTGGGCCTCGGATCCGGCAGACGAGCCGGCGGTGGGGTACCGCAAGTGCGTGATACCCATGTGGCCCACAAGGTTGTTCATCCGCAGCTGGGTGAAGACGTCCCGGGCCATGCCATTACCTTTGCACTGATAAAATCTGCCTCGGGAGCCACAGGTGACGATTCCCGCCGCATCTTGGCCCCGATGTTGGAGAAACATGGCACCCTCGAAGAGCTCGGGGGCGGCCTGCATCTGAGGGTCCGAGAGGACCACGCCTAAGATTCCACACATGATTTAGTAGCTGAAAAATGTTTCGCAATTAATCAGTCAGAGTCAAACGGCATCGCCACCTGCATATAGCATGTTACATTAACTATACCAAAAATCAAAACGGGTTGAATCCCAAAAACTATAAAAGGTCTATAAGGAATAATACAAGAAGTGGCAATAAAAAGCTCTAAACAATAGTTTCGTTAATCATGATATCATTACTTCATCAAAATTCTTCGTTTGCAGCTTTTTATGTTTTTTTGGGTTTTCTGTTTTCTAATTTTTTTGGTTTTTGTTTTACTGTTGTGATGGGGGCTGGGCAGCGGGAGGCTGCTGGTACATCTGGGGTGGGTACCCGTTGAATTGGGGGTATCCGTTAAACTGGGCGCCCTGATATAATGGGACGCCTTGAGGGACGCCTTGGCCTTGAGGAATGCCTTGGACGCCTTGGGGGACGCCTTGAGGAACACCTTGAGGGTATCCCTGTGGAACGCCCTGGGGAATAGCTTGGGGTTGCACTGGGTGTGCTAGCTGCTGCACCTGGGGCTGGCCCTTGTACTCGTAGCCATTTCTAGTTTCGTTACCCTTTGGAATCTCGCCCGTAGAGAACGGCTTGGGCACGGCAGACTCGTTTTCGGCAACGTATAACGACTTGTCGATGGTGGCGGGGATGGGCTTGATCTCAGTGCCCAACTCCTGCTCGATTTTGTATAAGTTGTAGCGGTCGTCCCAGCTCAACAAGTTAATGGCCAAACCAAGGTGGCCGAATCTGCCCGATCTACCGATTCTGTGCAAGTAGGTCTCGGCGTTTTTGGGGAAGTCGAAGTTGATGACCACGTTGACGGCCTGGATGTCGATACCTCTGGTCAACAAGTCGGAGCAAACCAAGTTTCTCACCTTGCCCATTCTGAACTCGTGGAACACCTTGTTTCTGGCCAGCTGGGGCATTCTGGCGTGGGAGTAGTAGCACGAGTAGCCCAACTCGGTGATCTTCTTGGCCAACAACTCGACTCTGTTGGTGGAGTTGCAGAAAATGATCGACTGGTTGATCTGCAATTTGCTGAACAAAGTGTTGAGGCAGTGGAGTTTCTGCTTTTCGTCGACAAAGGCGTAGAACTGCGAGATACCCTTGAGGGTCAACTCGTCCATCAAGTTGATCTCGTAGGGCTTGCTCAAGTGCTCGTCCATGAACGACTTGACCGCCAATGGGAAAGTGGCACTGAACAACAACGACTGTCTGGACTTGGGGAAGAACGCCAAGATCTGTTCGATGATGCGCTTGAACTCCCGCGACAACATCTTGTCGGCCTCGTCCATGACGAACAACGGACACTCCGAGAAGTCCACAATGGCTCTGGAAGCCAAATCCAATACTCTACCAGGAGTACCCACCAACACATGGACGGTTTCGTGGAGTCTCATGATGTCGTCTTTCAAGGACGTGCCGCCGGTGGTGACCATGCACTGCACGCCCAAGTGCTTGCCCAAGGTTCTGACGACCTGTGACGTCTGCAATGCCAATTCTCTGGTGGGAACAAGAATGAGGGCCTGAATTTTGTTGATTTTGGGCTTGATTAGTTGCAACGTGGGGATGACGAACGAGGCGGTCTTGCCGGTTCCGTTCTTGGCTCTGGCCAATATGTCTCTGCCGGCCACGGCCATGGGGATGGATTCTTCCTGGATGGGTGAAGGTTTTTCGAACCCGGCCTCGAAAATGCCCATTAAGAGCTCTCTTTTCAAGCCCAAATCCTCAAAGGACTTGCCCTTGGTATTAAGCACATCTTCTGTCTGGGGCCTGGTATCCCTTTCGGGGATGCTCAAAGAATCTTTCCAAGAATCGGACATGTTAGTTAATAAAACGCTCAACGTTGAGTGGTGAACGAGAAAAGTTTTATGGTGGGGGCACATGTTTTTCGGCGAGCCAGGGTACTGCCTCACGGCTACAGGGGACCTCTGAATCAATACATTCTAACTGGCTACAGTTATATAGGTTTATACTTACTCTTCGTCATTCTTAAATTCAGCAGGTTGTTCTTCTTGTTGAGCTGGGGCCTCTGACAAATCAGTCCATAAGGTCAAGTTATCTTTTAATAATTGCATAATCAAGGTGGAGTCCTTGTAAGAATCTTCCGATAAAGTTTCCAAGTCAGCCACGGCATCGTCGAAAGCTTGCTTGGCCAAATGGCAGGCTCTGTCTGGGGAATTCAAGATTTCGTAGTAGAATACAGAGAAGTTAAGGGCCAATCCTAATCTAATTGGGTGAGTTGGAGATAATTCAGTCACAGCCACGTCACTAGCAGCTTTGTAAGCTTCTAAGGAAAGGTCGGCAGCGTCTTTTCTCTTCTCACTGATCGTGAACTCAGCCAAGTAACGGTGGTAGTCACCCTTCATCTTATAGTAGAAAACCTTGGATTCACCGGTTTGGGCCGACGAAATCAAGTGGTTGGTCAACACGTCCAAGATGTCTTCACAGATCTTGCTTAACTCGTTTTCGATGTTGGATCTGTAGTCTCTGATCAAAGAGACTTGCGACTTGTTGCCCTTGGCTTCTTCCTTTTGCTCGATCGAACTTACAATTCTCCAAGAGGCTCTTCTGGCACCAATAACGTTCTTGTAGGCCACGGACAACAAGTTCCGCTCCTCGACCGACAATTCCTGGCCGCTGCAGGCGACGGCCTTCATGTTTTCAACCATTTCCTCGTAACGTTCGGCCTGTTCAGCCAATTTGGCCAAATAAACGGAGTCTTCACGTGAAGTAGACATACCTGGGGTTAGTACGGTGCTGCGGAGGGGGACGCCCACGAGGATCCGGGCGCAAAAGGCCCGAACCCTGGGATCCCACTTTGCCCCTTGTAAAAATAAACAATCCACTCAGCAACTGGGGAAATGTCACACAATTTACGGGGCTGCGAGGCGGCAGATCCGCCACACGCGTCCCATTGGGGCTTGTATATATGGTATACATACTGACTTGCGATGATAAATTGGACAATTAATATAAATTTGATAAAATTTAATTAATGGAAGGAGAAGGGATTTTTTCAACAACGAGAATGAACGAGTGCTTTTGGGGCGCGCACGCACACAACTTAGACTGTGCTACACCGCAAAAACTCGCTTGTTGTTTGCCATTGCTTATATAATCCTGACTAAGCAGCGCCATGAGCCTTGACGGCGGTGGGTTGAACTTTCTTGACGGTGATGCCGAACTTCTTGTCGCCGAGGAGCGTCAAGACCGTTTCGATGGCCTCGCCGCCCAACTTGTAGTTGGAGTGACTGTAGACGGGCGGCTGTGTGTTGGTAAGCTTTAAAACTTCGTGGGTCAAGTCGTTGATCATTACGGTGGTGAGCTCGACCGATTTGTCGGTCACGTAGGCGGCGTTGCGCGCGAGCTTCTGCATCTGCAACGGGTTGATGAGCTCGCTGGTGCTGTTCTCGTGCAACAACGTCTTGAGCGGCACGAATTTCACCGTCTCCACCGGCCTGGCGTTGACGAGGTTCCGGTTCAAAAGCTCGCTGAGCCCCAACTTGTTCTCGTTGACCTTGCCCTTGATGGCGTCGCGCTGCTCCTCGTCGAAGTAGTCGCTCAACGGGAACCCGTCCGCCAAAAACGTCAACTTGAATGGGTACACCGAGTAGGTCTTGTCGACTTTGCCGAGAAGCGCCCGCGAGTTCTTCAACTTCAACTGGTAGTTCATGATGAAGTCCCGCACGAATATCGTCGGCTTCATGTTGAACTCCTGCTTGTTGTTCAAGCCGCTGTGCTCTTTGACCGCATCGACCACCACCACGCCCACCTGGCTGGCCTCGCCCACAGACGCAATCTTCAAGTTGATCTGGTAGATCTCGCCGGGGTTAACCACGAAATCGTCCTCGGTCTTGGTCTTGTCAATGCCGAGCTTGCGGAGAATGGTGATCTCCTGGTCCTTTTCGTCCCAGCTGATTCCCTTGTAGCCCTTCTCTTCAATCACGTCGTTCTGGCCCGTCAAGAATCTTCTGATCACTCTGACCTCACTGCCAGGAATAACTGTACAATTAAATTGTCCCACCACCTCATTGACAAACTCTTTGATCATCTTACCAGTAACCTTGTCGCCAAACTTCTGTCTGGCAGCCGCAGGGATCTTCTCCGGGCTCATCGACAATCCCAAGAGGCCGGTGACAACCTCGGTCGAAAAATAGTTGGCTATAATACAATCAGCTTTTGGTCCCAATAATGGCCCCACTGGTTTGTCCCCAGCAGGGAAAATGCAAATAGTATGACTGACGTTCGAAGTGTATCCGTCGATCTGCACTCCGAAATTGATGGTGACCAAGTCCCCTTCTTTAAAATAGTAGCCTCCATTATCATTGATCTCTGGCGAAAAATTAGACACGAACTCATTGATATTGAAACTGGTGGGGGTACTTATACTCTTCTCGAAGCCTCCCTTGACGTAGACCTTGTTCAAGCCGTTCTGGAGGAAACTGTCGGTAATCAAACATAATTCTTGTATCGTTAATGGGTCTCTCGTCTGGAAGTGGAAAATTTCATTAATGATATCAACGATGAATTTGAGGGCCGTTTCGGTGATTTGACCAGCAGTTCTATATTTGTCGACGACGCTCTCGTTCAACACGTTCTTCTGGTGAAGCAAGACGTTGGCGTCTTCCTTATGGATCACAAGTTGGTTCATAATAGTTTTTTAGGATGAGCAGTGAAAAAATCAAGATGAGATGCGGCGTGCAAAAACCGAATTGACAATGGGCTAGCAGACTGGCTGGCCGGTGACTGGCAGTCTACCGGCGGAATAACAGCAACACCTAGCGGCGCATAATAGACCGCAAGACCAAACTCCGGTCAGCTCAACTTTCAGGTCTACACTCACTAATCCAATGTTATTAAATAGTCTATAATACAATGCAGCTATGCAACTATAATTCGGTGTTCTCCAAGAAGAAGTAATTACCGGATGCCTTTTGTTCTTTATCCATTTGAGAGTCCAATTTGTTGATTCTGGGTCTGAAAGAGTTTGGATCTCTTCTGAAGGTCACATTCAAATTCTTCAAGAACTTGTTACATCCAGTCAACAAACTTTCTGGGGTTCTGGCGATGGTGTCCTTGGAAGGAGTACCTTCAAACACAATGACCCTGTCAGCCAAGTAAGTAGCCATGATGAAATCGTGCTCGACAATGAATGCCGTCTTCTTGGAGTGCAAAATGAATCTTCTGATGACCTTGGAACAGATAATACGCTGTTCCGAGTCCAAGTATGCAGAGGGCTCGTCGATCAAGTAGATGTCGGCGGGGACACCCAAGGCCAACACAATGGCAACTCTTTGCAACTCACCACCAGACAAATGCTGAACTTCTTGGTCAATGATGTTGTCGATCTTCAAAGGCTTGACCACGTCGGTTTGGAACTGGGGATGCAAGAACGAAGCTCTGATCTTCTTGAAGAACAACTGTCTGACGGTACCAGGGAACTTAGGAGCGATTTTTTGGGGCTTCAACGACACGTTCAACTTTGGAACCGATTGTTCGTCGTCGGCCTTGGTCAAACCAGCCAACATTCTACAGAAGGTGGTCTTTCCGGTACCGTTTTCACCCATCATGACCAAGATCTCCGAGTTGGTGAAGTCACCGGCCTCGACATTCAAGGTGAAGTCGCCTTGAGTCTTCTTCATCTTGGGGTAGTGGAAGGCGTTGGACTTGTCGAGCTCCATGGTATCACTGGCATCGGCCAATCTGAACTGCAACGAGTCGTTTCTGAATCTCATGTTTTCGGTGGGGATGTGACCGTCCAAGAAGATATTGATACCTTCTCTCACGGACGAGGGCAACGTGACCACACCGTAGACCGAGGGCGCACCGTACAAGATACACACGTAGTCGGAAAGGTAGTCCAACACCGACAAATCGTGCTCCACACAGATGACATATGACGTAGGATGCAACAAAGATCTGATGATTTCGGCAGCTCTTAATCTCTGCTTGACATCAAGATACGACGAGGGCTCGTCGAACATGTAGACGTTGGCGTCCTGCACGCAGGTCATTCCCAAGGCGAATCTCTGCAACTCACCACCGGAAAGGTTTTCCACCTCTCTTTTCAAAACTCCTCTCAACTCCAACACATTCAAAATGTAGTCCCACGAGTCGGGTCTGTCGCACTTGGCCTTGAGAATGGCCTCGACCTCCTTGACGGGCGCCTTGGCCAACGCACGGGGGATGTTGTCGACGTACTGCGGCTTGATGATGGCCTTGATGTTATCTTCCAACACCTTGGTGAAGTAATTCTGCAATTCGGACCCTCTGAAATGCTTGAGGATCTCCTCCCAGTCGGGAGGGTTGTCGTAGCGGCCCAAGTTGGGCTTCTGCTTACCGGCCAAAATCTTCAAGGCCGTGGACTTACCGATACCGTTGGTACCAACAAGACCCAACACCTGGCCTGGTCTGGGGGTAGGAAGCCGGTGCAACTTGAACGAGTTGGCGGAGTATCTGTGGGTGGTCTGGTCCTCCAAGTTGGTGGGCAAATTAATGATGTTGATGGCGTCAAAGGGGCATTTTTTCACACAAATACCACAACCAATACATAAGTTTTCGGAAATAAAGGCGATTTTCGAGGTAGGGGTCACCTCAATACACAATTTTCCAGTCTTGACAACAGGACAAGACTTGCGACATTCCTGTCTGCACTTCTTGGGCTTGCACTTGTCCGTTGACACAATAGCAATTCTGGTATTTTTGTCAGACATGGTTAAGTTTTGAAAATTTTTTTTGCAGTTGTGTGCGCGTAATGAGATGTTAGGGATGGGGTTTACGCAGCCCTCAGTTTGGCGGGGATTGCCGCGTATTTGTCAGTCTGGTTATTAATTGTTGCGCACTGATTGGCTGGCCTGGACCTGCCAAAAATGGACTCGGACGGGGCCCCGACAGTTGGCTGCATACTCTACTTGTTGTATCTACCCCGTGGCTGGCGCCAAGTGTCTCGCTGGCGGTGTCCCGTGGCGGTTGCCAGGTGGGATTTCGGGTCGTGCGCGCGGCCCAATTCTTCGGCGTTTTTTGCTCGTCCAATTTCCCACTTTCAGTGAGGGTTTTTCCTGGACCGCTGATTTGGCGCGGGCCGCTGCCTTGCAATCAGGCCCAAATTCTGCGTGCGCGTTGCGGCGTGTGTGTTTGGACGGGTGGTCTTTTTTCGGCCCCAAAAACACGCTTTTGGCGGTGCTGTGGCCGGTTTTGTCGTCTGGCGCCCGGAGTTGGACCGTGAAGCACCGTGAAGCGCTGAGAAGCGCCTGTTGTCGCGCTTGCGTGTGGCGATAGCGGCCGCGAGCTGAGTCTTTGAAATTGGGCCAGATCCGCCAAATTCCGCCCAATCTCTGGCCCGTCCGCCTTCCCTTTTGACCAGCTTGAGCCGATAGTGCGCTGCTGTGCGGCGGTGTCTTTTCTTGGGCGGGCCGCGGCCGTCTGCCGTGTAAAAAGTTTGGTGAAAAAATCTTAACTACTCGCCTCAGCCCTCCAAGTTTCCGGATACGGACCTTTGGGTGCAAAAACCCAGCGGGTGCAAATTGGCGCTGTTTGGAAGCACCAAACGGCCATTTGCCCGTGTGGCTTGACCAATTGACCCGTAACAGTTTGAAAACCTTGATTTTTCAGTTGTAAGTCGTAAAAAGCCCGATTAGCCCATCGGAACCACTTGTAAGGAAGCGTAGACGTGTGTAAGAAGCGTGGTGGTGGGAAATTATCGATGTTTTAATTGTCTGATACGCTTACACAAAACGGGAACCCTTGAGGATTTCATCGTCGTCGGTGCTCATTTTTTCAACTGTTGGTTATTGTTGTTTCTTTCCCCGACAACGCCTGGAAAAACACAAGTGTACCCCACAAGCCACTTGCAACGGTTTAATCGCCAACACCGGTTCGACTAAAAGCAAGTTTTTCCATTGAAATCACCGGATCTCATGGCCAAACCCATCATTCCCGAAGAGGCGGAGTTGAACCCCGAACTTTACGGGCTCCGTCGGTCGGGCCGAGAGAGACGCGGCCCCAGTCTCGCCGACAGCGACGACAGCGACGAGGAGGAAGCCAAAAAAAATGATTATGTTTACGACGAGTTGGAGGAACTGGACAACGACAGTTACATGGAGGACGACGACGACGACGATTTCGGCGTGGGCAAGAAGAAAAAGTCCATCAAGGTGGTTGCCCCCAAGCCTGTCAAGAATTCCAAGGCCAAAGCTGGTAAAAAGGCAAAGACCGAAGAGATTCCTGCTGAAATCAGATTCTCGTCCAGAAACAGCAGACTGGTCAACTACGCGGTAGACGACGGCAACGACGACGACCTTCTCGAGAGCGGTGCCGAAAACGCCGACGAGGAAGAGGAGGACGCCAACGACTATTACTACTACGAGCAGGCCATGGAAACCGAAGAAGAAAAAGGTATTGACTTGGTTTTGGATCACAAGCTCAACGAGGACATCACCGAGCCCACTGACGAGCCCAAGGTCGACTACGTGTTCAAAATCAAGTGGAACGGTATCTCCCACTTGCACAACTCCTGGGAGCACTGGGAAGACCTCAAGTCGGTGAAGGGTTTTAGAAAAGTCGACAACTACATCAAGCAGTTTATCAACATGGACAAGGAGATCCGCAACGATCCTTTGACCACCAAGGAGGACATCGAGGCTATGGACATCGAGAGAGAGCGTAAGAGAGACGAGCAGGACGAGTTCTGCCATGTCGAGCGAATCGTCGATAGTCAGAGAATCGAGTTGGACAACGGCGAGTCGCAGTTGCAGTACTACGTCAAGTGGAAGCGATTATACTACGACGCCAACACCTGGGAAGACGCCGAAGACATTGCTAAAATCGCTCCCGACCAGGTTAACAAGTATCAGCAAAGATTGAAGCTGAAGATCTTGCCCAGCTTGTCGGCCAACTACCCTCACTCCCAGAGACCCCGGTTCGAGAAGTTGGTCAAGCAGCCGCTTTTCATCAAGAACGGAGAGTTAAGAGATTTCCAACTCACGGGTTTGAACTGGATGGCTTTCTTGTGGTCCAGAAACGAGAACGGTATTTTGGCCGACGAGATGGGTCTCGGTAAAACCGTGCAGACCGTGGCGTTTTTGTCTTGGTTGATCTATGCCAGAAGACAAAACGGGCCCCACTTGGTGGTGGTTCCTTTGTCGACCATTCCCGCATGGCAAGAAACCTTCGAGAAATGGTCGCCCGATCTCAACTGTCTTTACTACTTGGGTAACACCGAGTCGAGAAGAAACATTAGAGACTACGAGTTTTACCTGCCAAACGGCAAGCCCAAGTTCAACATTCTTTTGACCACTTACGAGTACATTTTGAAGGACAGAGCCGACTTGGGTGCCATCAGATGGCAGTTCTTGGCGGTCGACGAAGCCCATAGATTGAAGAACGCCGAGAGTTCGTTGTACGAATCGTTGAAGTCTTTCAAAGTGGGCAACAGACTCTTAATCACCGGTACTCCTTTGCAGAACAATATCAAAGAGTTGTCTGCATTGTGTAATTTCTTGATGCCTGGTAAGTTCACCATTGACCACGAGATCGACTTTGAAACTCCCAACGATGAGCAGGAACAGTACATCAAAGACTTGCAAAAGAACATTCAACCTTTCATCTTGAGACGTTTGAAGAAAGATGTGGAGAAGTCGTTGCCCTCCAAGACCGAAAGAATCTTGAGAGTGGAGTTGTCTGACTTGCAGACCGAATACTACAGAAACATTATCACCAAGAACTATAGTGCTTTGAACGCCGGGACCAAGGGGTCTCAGATCTCCTTGTTGAACGTCATGAGTGAGTTGAAGAAGGCCTCCAACCACCCTTACTTGTTCGACGGTGTCGAGGATAACGTCTTGGCCAACTACGGCTCGACTTCTCGTGACAGTATTTTGAGAGGTATGATCATGTCCTCCGGTAAGATGGTGTTGTTGGAGCAGTTGTTGACCAGATTGAAGAAAGAAGGTCACAGAGTGTTGATTTTCTCCCAGATGGTCAGAATCTTGGACATCTTGGGTGACTACTTGTCCATCAAGGGTTACCAGTTTCAAAGATTGGATGGTGGTATTCCATCGTCGCAAAGAAAGATTTCTATTGACCATTTCAACGCTCCTGACTCCAAGGATTTTGTCTTCTTATTGTCCACCAGAGCCGGTGGTTTGGGTATCAATTTGATGACTGCCGATACCGTCATTATCTTTGACTCCGATTGGAACCCCCAAGCCGACTTGCAAGCTATGGCCAGAGCCCACAGAATCGGTCAGAAGAACCACGTGTCGGTCTACAGATTTGTGAGTAAAGACACTGTTGAAGAAGAGATTTTGGAGAGAGCCAGAAAAAAGATGATTTTGGAATACGCCATTATCTCTTTGGGAATCACCGACCCAAGCTCTGCAAAGGGCAAGACCGAGCCATCCACCAACGAATTGAGTCAAATCTTGAAGTTCGGTGCCGGTAACATGTTCAAGGCCACCGATAACCAAAAGAAGTTGGAAGAATTGAACTTGGACGATGTGTTGAACAACGCCCAAGATCACGTTACTACTCCCGACTTGGGAGAGTCCAACTTGGGTTCTGAAGAGTTCTTGAAGCAGTTCGAAGTTACTGACTACAAGGCCGATGTTGAATGGGACGATATTATTCCACAAGAGGAGTTAACCAAATTGAAGGAGCAAGAAAAGAAGAAGTCTGACGACTCGTTCTTGCAAGAGCAGATTGAGATGTACTCCAAGAGAAGAGCTGCCGTTCGTAAACTTACCGACCACGTTGAGGATGATGTTTCGAGCGATTCTGACTTTACCACCAGAAGATCGAAATCCAACAGCTACGAATTGAGCGAAAAGGAAATCAGAGGTATCTACAGAGCTATCTTGAGATTGGGTGACTTGTCTGGCAAATGGGAGCAATTGATCGAAGAAGGTGCCATCACCAACCGGAACCCTGTCTTGATCAAGCACGCCTACAACGAAATCATCACTATGAGTAAGAAGTTGTTCCAGGAGGAAGAACAGAGAAGAGAAAAGGTTCTTGCCCAATTAGAAAAAGAAGCATCTGAGCTGAAGAACAAAAACTTGAGCGACGGAACTGCCTTGTGGGTTGCAAAGAAGAAGGAGAAGAAGGCAGTGTTGTTCGAATACAAGGGTGTCAAGAACATTAACGCAGAGTTGGTCTTGACCAGACCAAAGGATATGCACATGCTTAGTGGCTTGATACCGAAGGATGATCCTACCACCTTCGAGCTTCCCAAGAACCCCAAAGCCGTCAATGCCTGGAACTGTGAATGGAGCATTAAGGATGACTCGATGCTTTTGGTGGGTGTCAACAAGTTCGGTTATGGCTCGTGGCAACAGATGAGAGATGACCCATTGCTTGGGTTACAGAACAAGCTTTTCTTGGAGTCCGCCGGTAAAGACGACAAGAACAAGAAGGTTCCTGGCTCTGTGCACTTGGGAAGAAGAGTTGACTACTTGTTCTCTCTTTTGAACGAGGAAGAGGCCGAGAGTGCACCTGCTGCCAACGGCAATGCCAAAAGCAAAAAGAGAAAGACCAAGTCTGAGACTCCTAACCCCAAGAGACCTAAATCGTCGTCTCCTGAAGTTAATGTCAAGAAGCCCAAGAAAGCTGCCAAGACTGAAAAGGAAACTAACGGTAAGGCCAAGCCCAAGGCTAAAGCTGAACCAAAAGTGAAAGCTGAGCCAAAGGCCAAAGGAAAAGCCGAGCCTAAGACCAAAGTCAAGGCCGAGCCAAAGCCCAAGGCTGAACCCAAGGCCAAAGCCGAACCAAGTAGCGCAGATGCCGAAACCAAAGTGAAATCTGAAGAACTGCCAAACCCTGGTGACGAGGAAGCAAACGAGTTGGAGTACGACAGCATGGACGAGCAGTTCTGTAAGACTAGCTTGAAGCCAGTTTCCAAGTCGCTCATGAAATTGCACAAGGGTCAAAAGGGCATAGATAAGGGTGAGTTCAAGTCGATGTTGAAAGAAGAGTTATTGAAAGTTGGAAACTACATTGATGAAGCTGTCGGTAAGAACGACGGCCCAATCAGCTCAGACAAGTTGAATAAGCATTTATGGAGCTACGCTAGTTTATACTGGCCCAAAAAGGTTCCAAGCACCAAGATCAAAGAGATGTACCATAGAATCAACCAAGCCCGCTCTGATAGCTAATAGTTTTGTAAGTTTATAACCAATTGATATTATGTTTTGACACATTTTCTAGGGGCCTATAAGCGGTATGTCCAGGGGCCGATGCAAGCGAGTTGAGCTGTTTTGGGGAACCCCACTAAAATTGAAATTCCCCGGGAATTACTCCAGATGTGGTATAAAAAGTCCGATCTCCGAACCAAGGCCCCTAAGCGTGCAATTAAGTGATGGCCATTCTTAAGTTGAACGAAATCTTCAAGTCGTTTATAAAATTAAATTCTGAGCCCAACGAGGTTCCGTTCGAAGTGCCCAAGCTCAATGCCAATATTGCTGCCAGATTCTCGTTGGGAGGAAAAGTTTCAGCGGTTACGGGGGGTCTTGGAGGGATCGGCAGGTGCATTTGTGAAGGGTTTGCTCAGTCGGGGTCGGACTTGGCAATTTTAGATTACTCTACCGATGGAAATCAGTTCGGTGAGCTGTTGGGTGCAAAATATGGCGTTAAATGTAAAACCTACAAAATGGACGTCAGAGACCCCAAGAAGGTGGAGGAAGTGGTCCAGGCCATAGTGGATGATTTCGGTACCATAGATGTCTTCGTGGCAAATGCTGGGGTGCCTTGGTTTAAGGGCGCCATCATTGACGAGACCTACGATCTTACCGACTGGCACGATTTGTTTGACATCAACGTCAACGGGGTGTTCTACTGCGCCAAGTACGTGGGGAAGGTGTTTAAGAAGAACAACAGGGGGTCGTTTATCATCACGGCGTCGATGTCTGCCAATATCGTCAATGTTCCGGAATATAAGGCTGCCTACAACGCCAGCAAGGCGGCGGTGTTCCACTTTTCGAGATCTGTGGCGGTCGAATGGGCCGCGTTTGCCAGGTGCAACACGGTGTCGCCAGGATACACCAACACCCCGATCTCGGACCCAGTGGACGTAAAAGATCGGGCTCGGTGGTGGGCATTGACGCCGATGGGGCGGGAGGCTGAGCCCGACGAGTTGGTCGGGGCGTACATCTACCTTGCGTCGGACGCATCGAGCTTTACGACAGGTGCCGATATTCGGGTCGATGGTGGCTATTCGATAGTGTAGTCAGTATCTATATCGGATGAAAAACTCAGCTCTACAATAGTGTAAAATCTACAAAATAAAAATCTACACCAGAAAATCACCGCAGAGAAACGTAGGAAATATAGCAACCATGGACGCTGGCTGTCGCCAGCGCAGGGTGACTGCTGGCCAATCTCGTCAACTGGTGCTAAGCTAGAACGCTCGCACAAAATTTTTCACCATGTTGAGATCAGTGAGGCAGTTGGTCCGGGCGCCCGTGATGTGGCGCTCCTTCAGCAGCAGCAGCGTGGCGTACAAAACCAACACATCCACCCGCACCAAGGAAAACGTCCACGATTTGGAGACGTTCTTGAGCCTCATCGGGCGCAACACCATCGAACATAAAGACGCTTTCGAAAACGACTTGCAGAAATTCGTCGACACCAGCTCGCGGCAAATGAAGCAGATGGGCATCGACGTGTCGACCCGGCGGTACTTGCTCCGGTGGAAGCACAAGTTTGTCAACGACCTCGAGCCGTTGAGAGAGCATAAGAAGGGCACCAAGAAGAACGGCGGAGAGCGCAAGGCCAAGCTCGTGCGGGCCAAGCGCACGGCGTTGGAGCGGCTCGAGAAGAAGGAGGCGCTCGAGAAGTCCGAGCTCGAGGCCGAGCAGAAGGGAGAGCGGGAGTTTTAGCTGTACATAGTCATTGCACGTCACGTGAGTAAAACTACTTCTCAACAGCGCTACGTTTCCGTGGGCGAATTTATGATGAAGGCTGTTTCTGGAATTGTCATTGCGCTAATTAGTGTGTTCTACTTGTTGGGGCTCGTCAGAGCCGAGTTGCCGGAGGACCCTCCTGTCACCGACAAGGTGTTTTTTGAGGTCAGCGAGGACGGCAAGGTGATTGGCAAAATCACCATTGGGCTTTTCGGCACTGTGGTGCCCAAGACCGCCAAGAACTTCAAGGAGTTGACGTTGAGCAAGGACCCCAAGTTCGGCTACGTCGACTCGATCTTCCACCGTATCATTCCCTCGTTCATGATCCAGGGTGGTGACTTCGAGACCGGCAAGGGCTTCGGTGGAAAGTCGATCTACGGCGGCAAGTTCGCCGACGAGAACTTCCAGATCAAGCACGACCGGCCCTACCGGTTGAGCATGGCCAACTCGGGCAAGAACACCAACGGGTCGCAGTTTTTCATCACCACGGTCGTGACGTCGTGGTTGGACGGCGGCCATGTGGTGTTTGGCAAGGTGCTCGACGGCTTTGAGACCGTCGACTACATGGAGAAGGTCAAGACGTCGTACGGCGACAAGCCAGTCAAGACCTTGTCGATCACCGGCACCGGCGAGGTCGAATTGACCAAGGAGGAGCAGGCCAAGGTGTCGCCAGAGACCAAGGACGAGTTGTAGTTTATAGCAATGTATCCTGCTGTGCAAGAGTGTAGCGGTGCTGTGGCGCTGTGCTGTGTCGTCACTGTGCTGTGTCGTCACTGTGTTTGGTGTGTCGTATCGTGTATTATCGTAGTCTAGTGCCAAGTGGCTATAAAGTGTAGTGAAATTAGTCTCTGCCCAAGGTGTCGGCGAGCACCGCATCAAGGTTGATGGCCGAGGCGTGCGCCTGGGGCTCGACCCGCATGGGCGTGAACGGCGTGGCCGTCGTGGAGTTGGACGTGGTCGACTGGCTCTGGAACTCGTCGTCCAAGCCCTTGAACTTGCCGAGCTCGTTCAAACAATTGATGGAATTTTTGATCTGGAGCGTCGAGTTGAGGAGCCGCGAGTTGATGAGGTGGTAGAGCTTGGGCGACTGGTACACGTTGGCGCCAATGATGTAGTAGTCCTGGAGCACCCGCACGTTGTCGGCGGCGAGCCGGTCCTGCTTGCGGACGATCCAGAAGTCCGGCTCCTTGATGAAGGCGAGCACAAACTCCACCCCGACCATCTCGTTGAGCTTGGACTCGACGTACTTGGCAAAGTCGGCCGCGGACGTAATGTTGGGCGGCGGCGGCTGGAACTGGAACTGCATTTTTAGCACCTGGTTGTTGGACGTGCGGTCGTAGAACGGCGACTCGGAGAAGTAGTCGAGCACGTTGCCGGTGTGGAGCCCGAACTGCTGGATCCACTCGGGCGACTTCCACTGGATTTCGTCGAGAGCCGTGGACATATTTTTCAGTCTGCGAGAAACACCGCTAACTGGGCCTGGAGCCATTGGGCCTCCTGGGCCATTTCCTCGTCGCTGCGCACGTGCCGCTCGGCGTCGGTCTTGAACTGCGACGGCGCCAGCTGGAACACCCGCTTGCGGGCCTCGAAGTCCGCCTCGACGTCCTCCCGCTCAAGCTGGCGAAAAAGGCTGTCGCCAGCGAACCGGTCCTTTTTGAACCGGGGGATGAGGTGCGTGTGGAGGTGCGGCACCGACTGGCCCGACTCGGGGCCGTCCTGGATGGCGATGTTCATCGAGTCCGCCTTGTAGTTCCAGGTGATGAACCGGGACACCGTCTGGAGGGTGTTCATGTAGTCGAGCGACTCTTCCGGGCTCAATTGGTTGAACCGGAGCACCGACGTGCGGTACGGCACCACGAGAACGTGGCCGTCCACAAGCGGCTTAAGGTTGACGAGGGCGTAGCAGTGCGTCGACCGGTAGAACACCTGCTTGGTCACGGCGTACTTGTAGAAGAAGATATCGGACATGAAAAATAGCGAGATTGCACTTTTCCATGTACCTTATCTGACAGTTCGAACACTTCGCTTCGTCGCAAGCGACGAAGCCTACACTAACCTATCGTAACATCTATTCTATTAATCCTTGTGAACCTTGGAGAAGTACTCGGAAGCCTTGGAGGTGTCGATGGTCTCCGAACCTGGTTGCCAGTTGGCTGGGCAAACCTCACCGTATTTCTCGGTGAACTGGAAGGCCTCGACCAATCTCAAGGACTCCTCAACCGATCTGCCGACTGGCAAGTCGTTGATGGTGATTTGTCTCAAGGTTCCCTTAGGGTCGATCAAGAAAATTCCTCTGAGAGCAATTCCCTCGTCTTCCAACAACACACCGTAGTCTCTGGACAAGGAGTGGTTGGTGTCAGCCAACAATGGGATGTTGATTGGGCCCAAGCCACCGTCCTTTCTGGCGACAT
This sequence comes from Keqinozyma sinolaborantium, assembly GCA_039762375.1. Lineage (NCBI taxonomy): Eukaryota > Fungi > Ascomycota > Pichiomycetes > Serinales > Debaryomycetaceae > Keqinozyma > Keqinozyma sinolaborantium. The sequence continues at coordinate 13,588 of JAQRFW010000009.1, read as the reverse complement.
TGGTCCAGGCCAACAACGAGTATTCGGAGTCGGTGGAAGCGAACAAGACCTCGGCGTCCTTGTCAGTGAACTTCTTGATGGCGTCGGAGTAGGCAATGATCTCAGTTGGGCACACGAAGGTGAAAGCCAATGGGATGAAAGCGAGGAGGACCCACTTACCCTTGTATTGTTCGAGGGAAATTTCCTCGAAGGTGCCGTCGACAACAGCGGTTTTCTTGAAAGCAGGAGCAGGTTTTTGGATTTGAGCGACCATTTTGTTGCCGTGGGATGGGAAATGGGGGTTTATATAGTTTTGGAAGTGCCGACCGGCTGCGGCTGACGTAAGCAGCCACTACTGATCCGATTATTAACGTTGGACGGTCTAGACTGGCAATTATAAATGATTAGGAGCGAGCAGCCACGACCGGATAAAGTTGGTGGCGGCCACGGGGTGGCGTATGCGTGGCGCTCCGAGGTCGGCCACCGCCTAACGTGCTTGGGGGGCCAGATACTGCCATCGGTTTTTGGTGTGGCTCGACTCTTGCTTTCCCGATTAGGACGGAACATCCCGCCGACGCCACAGTTTGCCCCACGACGTTGTCGCGTCCAACTGCACGGAATTGTGTCGCGTTAATGTCGCGGATTCTATCACATTCGACATATCACAAATCACAAATGCGTACACGTGATCAGCATATTCTGATATGCTCACGTGCCACATAGAAGCATACAGGTTCGCGCAGCTACAACAACGCACTATGGATATGGAGAAGTTGGGCTTTCACAAGGTGACCAACAACCCTGGACCGGGCAATCCCCGGATCTCGCACAGCCAGCCAGCATCGCACTTTGTCAAGACGCTCCTGGTCGACAATGCGCCTGGAAACGCCACGGCGTTGGCCAACAAGGTGGCCTTGAATCCGCAGGATTTGCCGTCCGGCGGCAACTACGTCATTCTCGACAACTCCGTGGTCTACAGCGCCGTCGCCGACCCCGCCACCAAGCCGGGCACCATCGGGATGGCCGGCAACATGCGGTTGTGGGCGAAATTGTCGCTCAACCAGCAGATCAAGGTCGAGCTGTTCAGCCTCAACTCTTTCAAGAGCAACCTCGTGTACATCAAGACGGTGGAGATCTTCGTGGACTTCCGGGTGCGCGCGCGGGCGCACTCCAACCCCATCAGTCACGCCGAGTTGGTGGCCCAGTTCATGACCAACTACGCCAACCAGATTCTCCAGCCAACGCAAACGATTGTCATGGACTTCAAAGGCCAGTACCTCGCGTTGCGCGTCAACGCGGTGCAGTTGTTCGACATGACGCCGGCCAACGAGGGGGACATGTCCACCGACATTGGCGAGAAAGGTATTTTGATCCAGCAGAGCACTGTCAGCTTCTTCCCCACCGAGCAGTCGGTGCTCAACTTGGTCCGGGATGGCGGCGCCGGGGCCCGCACCAGCAACCGCCCGCGCGAGAACCCCATCATCAACCCGGACTTCAAGTTGGACAACTTGGGCATTGGTGGGTTGGACAAGGAGTTCCAGCAGATTTTCAGAAGAGCGTTTGCCTCGAGAATCATCTCGCCCGACTTGGCCGCCAACCTTGGGTTGCGCCATGTCAAGGGTTTGCTCTTGTACGGTCCTCCCGGTACCGGTAAGACGTTGATTGCCCGGCAGATTGGTAAAATGTTGAATGTGCAAGAACCCAAAATCGTCAATGGCCCCGAAATGTTGAACAAGTACGTGGGTCAGTCGGAAGAGAACGTCAGAGAGTTGTTCAAGGATGCAGAGACAGAGTACAAACAGAAGGGCGACAACTCCAAGTTGCACATCATCATCTTTGACGAGTTGGACTCGGTGTTCAAGCAAAGAGGCCTGGGAAAGGGTGACGGCAGCGGTGTGGGCGACAACGTCGTCAACCAGCTCTTGGCCAAGATGGACGGTGTGGAGCAGTTGAACAACATCTTGATCATCGGTATGACCAACAGATTGGACTTGATCGACAATGCCTTATTGAGACCGGGTAGATTCGAGATCCAAATTGAAATCTCGTTGCCCGACGAGAAGGGCCGTCACGACATCTTGCTCATCCATACCAAGAAGATGAAGGAGAACAACTTGTTGAGCGACGACATCGACTTCAACCAGTTGGCCAAGTTGACGAAGAATTTCACCGGTGCTGAGCTCGAGGGTTTGATTAACAGTGCCACCTCGTTCGCCATTAATAAGTTCACCAAGGTGACTTCCGGCAAGATCGACAACGACGGCATGGCCAAGATGAAGGTCACGTCCGAGAACTTCATGTTGGCGTTGAGCGAAGTGAAGCCGGCTTTTGGTGTCAACGAAGACAACTTGTCGGAGTACTTGCCGCACGGCATCATCCCCTTCAACGAGCGCATCGAGCGGTTGTTGAAGGTGGGTAACTCGTACATTGAGGAGGTCCAGAACAGTGAGACCGAAAGGCTCATCAGTGTTTTGTTCCACGGTGATATGGGTGTAGGAAAGACGGCTCTCGTGACCAAGTTGTCTTTAGACTCGAAGTTCCCATTCATCAAGATCTTGAACGGAGAGTTGTTGGTGGGTATGAACGAATTCGCCAAGATCCTGACCATCGACTCGCTCTTTAGAGATATCTACAAGTCGCCTTTGAGTATCTTGATTATCGACAAGATCGAGGCCATTATCAACTATGTGCCGATTGGGCCACGGTTCTCCAACGACATTCTCCAGATGTTGATGGTGTACTTGAGCAAGAAGCCGCCAAACGGCAGACGGTTGTTGATTTTCGGCACCACGTCGCAGTACTCGGTCTTGAAGCACATGAATGTCGTGGATATCTTCACCAAGACCATTCGCGTGGAGGCCGTCACGCAGCTCGAGGAGTTGAGCACCATCATGGATGCTGTGAGCTTCAAAACACCCAGCGACAGGAAACAAGTGGTGCAAAAACTCGCTGCCATCGTCTCCACCAGCGAAAAACCAATTGAATTGGGTATTAAAAAACTATTACAGGTCTTGATGAACGCCAGTTACTTGAAGAGTGACGTGGACGAAGTAGTGGAGAATATCTTAGAAGCCCACCAGACTTGATAGCCTATATAGCATAATTAACGTACATCTGATCTCGTCGTGTGACCACCCAATCTCTCATCTGAAAAATTCATAGATTTTCATTTTGCATCAATGACTATAGGGTCGAGGAGATGGTCGAACGGCTCTGCCGATGGGCACGACGCCAAGAGAAGACGCCATGATGTGTTGGACTCGGAAAAAATTGACGGCGTGCTGAGTCCGGAAGATCTCACCAATGGCGAGAGCATCTATGAAAATGGAACGCAAAACTTGTGGCAGAACACCATTCAGAAGGTAGTCAAGGCCGTGGTGTCGATCCAGTTCACCAACATCACCAACTTCGACTTGGAGGGTGTTGTGGTCAGCGAGGCCACCGGATTCGTGGTGGATGCTGAACGAGGCCTCATCTTGACCAACAGACATGTGGTGGGCCCGGGCCCATTTTGCGGATACGCTGTGTTCGACAACCACGAGGAAGCGGTGGTCAAGCCTATCTACCGTGACCCTGTTCACGACTTTGGGTTCCTTCAATTTGACGTCAAAGACATTAAGTACATGCAGCTCACGCAGCTCGAATTGAAACCCGATCTTGCCAAAGTCGGAACCGAGATCAGAGTCATCGGTAACGATGCAGGAGAGAAGTTGTCGATTCTTGCGGGTTTTATCTCTCGTTTGGACAGAAACGCCCCCGATTATGGCGGTTTAACTTACAATGATTTCAACACCGAGTACATTCAGGCAGCAGCCAGTGCCTCTGGTGGTTCTTCTGGGTCCCCAGTCATCAACGAAGATGGATACGCCGTGGCACTTCAAGCTGGAGGCTCCACTGAAGCATCGACGGATTTCTTCTTGCCGGTGTTCAGACCTTTAAGAGCTTTAAAATGCATCCAAGAGTCCATGCCTATCACTAGAGGAGACATTCAAATCATCTGGCAATTGGAGCCATATGACGAGTGCAGAAGGCTCGGGTTGACCCCTGACGCAGAGGCCAAGGCCAGAACTGCTTTCCCAGATAAAATCGGGATGTTGGTGGCGGAAATGGTGTTGCCTGAAGGGCCTGCTGATAATATGGTCAGAGAAGGCGACACGTTGATCTCCGTCAACGACGAGTTGATTGCTACGTTTGTCAGACTTGATGAGATCTTGGACGCCAATGTGGGCAACACCTTGAAGTTTGTTGTTCAAAGAGGTGGTGAAGAACTCACATTTGACATTAATGTGGGTGATCTTCACGCCATCACTCCAGACAAGTACGTGGAGGTTGCGGGTGCCACCTTCAACGACTTGTCGTACCAAGTCGCCAGATGCTACTGTATCCCAGTGAAGGGTGTGTTCATTGCTGACGCTGCTGGATCTTTCGAGATCAATCAATACGACAAAACAGGATGGCTCTTGGAATCGGTTGACGACAAGCCCACGCCAGACATAAATGCATTCATAGAAGTCATGAAACAGATTCCAGACCGCCACAAGATCCCCATCACCTACCGTCATGTTTCTGATTTGCACACCGAGCTCGTTCGGAACATCTACGTGGAAAGACACTGGCAGTCCGGGTTCAGATTGGCCACTCGTAACGACAGCACTGGGCTTTGGGACTTTACTGATATTCAGGACAAGCCGTTGGCTCCGTTGCAGCAGGAGCCTATGTCGGCGAAGTTTATCGAAATTCCATTTGAAGACAGTAAAGCCCAATGTGCATCGCTTGTGAAATCGTTTGTGCAGCTCCGGATCTTCATGCCTGTTCCCTTAGACTCGCACCCATACAAGCAACAGGTGGGATACGGGGTGGTGATCGATGCTGAAAACGGTTATGTTCTTGTTGCTAGACGGTTCTTGCCCCACGACTTGTGTGATATTCTTGTTGTGTTTGCGGAGTCTGTCGACATTCCAGGAGAAGTGGTGTTCATGCACCCGCTCCAGAACTACGGCATTGTCAAGTACGACCCCAGTCCTATCCAGGCGGACGTCAGAACCCCCAAGTTTGGCACCAAGCCATTGAAGAGAGGAGACAAGTCTCTTTTCGTGGGCTACAACTACAACATGAGGTTGGTCACGGACGACGTCAAGGTCAGCGCTGTGTCGTCGTTGAACGTGCCACCGGCAGTTTTGTCGCCAAGATACAGAGGCACCAGTTTACAGTGCATTTTGTTGGACAGCAAGTTGTCCCAAGAATGCAACACAGGAGTCCTCGCCGACGACGATGGAACGGTGCGTGCGTTCTGGTTGACGTACATGGGCGAAACCAACAGCGACCAGAGTGTCGACAAAATGTACCGGATGGGTCTCGACGTCACTGACGTTCTCGATGTGATCCAGTCGATCCAGAAGAACCAAACGCCCGCGCCGCTCCGGATCTTGGACGCCGAGTTCATGTCCATGACGATCTTCCAGGCCAGAACCCGGGGTGTTCCGCAAGAGTGGATCACCAAGTTCGAGCAGGTCTGTGAAGACGAAATCTCGTTTCTCTCCATCGAGAGAATCACCGCCTGCTCGTTGAACAAGCAGCCGCTCCCCTTGAGACCCGGTGACATCGTGCTTGCCATCAACGACCAGGTGGTCAAGGAAATGAGAGACCTTGCCGTGATGTACCACGCCGAGTCGCTCCGGTTCAAGATCATCAGACATAAGAAGGAGTTGGACCTCGAGGTCCCTACAACCGACACCAGCATCCTCGAGACGTCGAACGTGGTGTTCTGGGGCGGCGCCCCCCACCCGGCGCCGCACAACGGGGGCCGCCCGCAGGAGGGGCAAATCCAGTCGGTAGTCGACCTGCCCCACCCCGGCCCCCGCGGCCCGGGCCACCAGTACGCCCTCGTGCCCAACAGCTTCATCACCCACATCAACGACCACGAGACCAGGGACATGCAGACTTTTATCGATGTTGTGAGACACATCCCCGACAACACGTACGTGAAGATCCGGTTAGTGTCGTTTGACAATATCCCCATGGCGATCTCGCTCAAGACCAACTACCACTACTTCCCCACGTCCCAATTCAAGAAGGATCTACAGGGACGGTGGGAATTAATCGAACACGACGGGCCATAAGTCCGTGGTGTGCATAAAATAGAAGAATTTTACGATGATCCTACGATACGGATATTTTCTGTAGTCAGCTGCAGCTGAGGGTGGTGTCAGTCGTCGGCGGGCAGCACAAAAGTGAATTGTAAAATGCAACCCATCACAACCCAAATCAAGCCACAAATGCAACCCCGGCCAGCCACAAACGTACACCCATCGGGTGGCAAGTGACCTGTCACTACCCCGATCCTATTTGTACAACCCGCAAGCCACAAACCCTTAAATGCCCCAATGCAGCCCCTCGCGTTTCTGCAGGACGGCTGCAAAATATATAAATCCCTCCGCCCTCCGCTTCGCCAATGAGCTGTATCGACCCCGTCCTCCTCAATATCATTCCGCTCGAGCGGCTCCCGCTGCCCTGCACCGAGGTTGACCTGTTCGTGGTGTGTCTGTGTCAGCACCCACGTGAGGACGACCCCGTAATGTTTGTGACGCTCCTGTTCAAGCCGTCCAAGCTCGTGGCGGCGCTCCTGGCGCGCATCACGCCCATGTCCGAGCTCGTACAGGACCTGTGGTACAGTCTCAGCACGGTGTTGCACGACGCACCGGTGCGGCCGGCACCGCCGCTGGTCAACCCGGCCAAAATCAACGTTCTGCAGCTCTCGAAGATTTTGCAACTCGACGACTACAACTTGGACTTGGCCCGCAAGGTCGAGGACACGGTGTTGGGGGTGTTCAGCAAGTACTGCAACTTCCAGTTGGGCTACAGCACCTGGAACCGAAAATTCACACCGGAGGCTCGGTTGCGCCAGGTGAAATTGCTTCGCAGGATCTTCAAACGGGCGTACCCGAAGATCAGCCAGTTCATGATCGAGGTGATCGTCAGGAGGGGCACGTACCGCCTCATGCAAAAACAATTGCGCACTTCCCGCCGTGTTTGCAGAGAGGTTTTGGGCGTGGAGTAATCGGATAAACTACTCCAGTTTTCCTCGGTTTAAAATCACAAGCTAGCCATGTCTATTCTTACTGCTGAGCGTTTGGTCAGATTGGCCTACAAGTATCCGTCGTTGCAGAACTCGTGGTTCTTGATCGCGTGTGCTTGTTTGACGGTGATCAACCAGCCCCAGGAAATCGCTAAAGTGTACCACTATGCTATGAGACAGCAATTGTTGGAGTTCAAGAGCGACGTCAGCCTCAACGACCCCTACATGTTGAAGTTGGCCGAGGACTCCATCAGCTCCAGCCAGAAGTACGACGAGTTGGAGTCCATCGGCATCAACTTGCCGGATATCTTAATCCCATGGAACTACTACGATAAGCTTCCCTTGAGTTTCAAATTCTCCAAGGCCGCCGACATCAGCGAGTTCCAGACCATGCTCACTCTCAAGTTCAGGGAGACCATCTTGAAGATCGCCGCCTTGAGTGGAGTGCCCAAGTCCATCAACGCCATGAGCATTTTGAAGCGGGTCACCCCCACCACCTTCAAGTCGTCCAACTTGTACCAAAGACCCAACTTCGTTCGCATGCATGACCTTCCATCGTCCAAGATTATAGAGGAGGACTTCAGCGGCACCAAGTTTGAGAACGACGAGGTCATCGACACCATCGACGGCCCCATCAACTTGAACTCGGTCAACAGCAAGCAAATATTCAGCAACTTGCAGCAGGGATCCAACCTCTGGAACTCCATCTACTCCAGCAAGGTCAATAAGAAGATCAAGAACCAGTTGTACACCAGTTATCCTGACTTATGGATGTACGTGTACCAAAACGTCTACTCCAACTTGTTGAGTTTCACCAAGATCTTGAACGAGAAGGAGACCACCATGTGCGTGGTGACCAGCTTGATCCCCCAGGACGTCAACCCGCAGTTGAAGGGCCACTTGAGAGGCGCCCGCAATGTCGGAGTGACCGAGGAGCAGTTGAGCGATCTCAGATCGATGGTCTTTGACATCTGCGACTGGAGTGGTGGGGTCCACTGGAAGGGCGGCAAGGATAGCGTAGCTAAGTTATAGTGGTATTTATAGCCCTTTTGGAGATGTAGCCTAGGTGAAGTACTCATGCATTCATACATTGTATTATTGTATATACCTGCCGGACGCCGTTTGTTTGCCGTTCTAGACCCTCGCTGAGCTGCGTGAGCTGTATGTGCCTGGCTGCTGTGCCTGGCTGCTGTGCCTGCAACTACGTCGCTGCTCGACCTACATTATCTAATGCATCGTGTATTGGTTGTCCTAGAGCTTGATTCTATCCTGTCTTCTGATGAGGTACACCTGGAACCCACAGAACACAAAGAACACTAAGTATACAATAACAGCGCCGAACACTGTTTTGGCGACGTCTTTTCCATTTTCGGGGTCGTTTATCGAGCCCATCATGGACTCATGGTTGGTCTGGAACAAGAAGCCGATGACCGACAAGATGACCACGCCGAATACCGACAAAATGGTGCAGAAGTACGCTTTCCCTGTGGAGACGACCGGCTTCATTTGAGTAGTGGGAGGAAATTGAGCGTTGATAGCGAGCGTGTGTATAGGCTGAAAACCCTGGTAGAAATAAGCCGATAAATTCTACGAAGAAACTGCAGAGTGTAGATGCGTACAGATATAGATGTACAGATGTAGATGTACAGATGTAGAGATGTGTATTGGCCAGTGGGCGGTAGGATGAGCAGGGCCCAGAAATGCAGGAAATTACAATATTAGAAATGGCATGTGGCTGAAGTGGCCAGTTTGGCGCTGAGAGCGCCGTGCAGGTGCCAGGGTGTAGAGTAGGGCCCAGAGAGCGCATGGCGGGGCCAATTTGACGGAGAAAATTTTTTCGGCGTAGTTCTGTCAAAGCAGCTACTGCAACATCACCACACCCGATTATGCTCAATGTCGTCGCGAATGCGGTCGTTTCTGGCGGAGATGGAGTTGCGCTGCAGCTGCGAGTCTCGCGATGGCGGCGCAGAGTCGGGCTCGCCAGACTCCGACCTTTCGCTCGACATGACGAAATCCTTGTCTTCTTGGGGAATTAATTTCTCCTTCTCCTTCTCCCGCTCCTTCTCTCTCTCGCGCTCGCGGAGCGTGGCCGCCTTGGGCGGTCTGCCTCGTCTGCGGGGCGCGGGCGGCGGCGCCACCGCCGGAGTATCGGTGGTGCTATTTTCGTCTTCTTCATCCAGCAAATAATTAAGCCTCATTGCACGGCTGTCGTCCAGGTGCGAGGCCGTGGGGTCGAGGTCGAACTTGTGCTTGCGCCTCTTGAAGCTCTGGATTATTCTGTACGACTCCTTCAATAAATGCAATCGTTGGTTAACGGTAGTGACGTCAAGGACCCAGTTTTGATCGGAGGCCAAGTCCTGGGTCTCGTACTGAGAAATTCTGCGGATAGCGGCAGCATAGTTGTTGGAGTCGACGGCATGCGATCCCCCGTTCGGAGGGGTTTTTCGTGGCGGACTTTTTCTGTTGTACTTGAAAGTGACCAACATATCGACTGTGAAAATTAATTCCGATAGAGATATTTTCGCTTTTTTTATGACCACTTCCTCCATTTCCAATACCCCGGACCACCAGCTGTTGGTGAGCACGGCCGACCAGCTCCAGCAGCTCATCGAGTCGTTCATCGAGTTGGGCGTGCTTGTCCACGACAACCAGGGCACCCCCCAAACCCACCAGGTGCTCACTCACAAGTTCACTCAGCTCATATCGCAGCTTTCGGAATTGACCAACCAGCCGCAGATCCTGCAGTACCCAATTCCGATAGACATCATTAACTACATCGAGGACGGCAGAAACCCAGACATCTACACCAGAGAGTTCGTGGAAGTCAACGCTAAATCGAACGCTCGTCTCAAGGCCAAGATGGAGAACTTTGCCAAGTTGCGAGACGTGCTCAGCGAAAAGCTCCAGGTAGAGTACCCGGACTTGAAGGAGCCTATCGCCGACATCAAACGTCGGACCAGTGCCTAAAAATATTTAATTATAGAAAGAATAGCCGGCCACACAAGATGTGGTTGTTGGGCGCCATTTAACGATTACCAGAAATTAGGAATTGATCAAGATTGGATTTGATCAGGACTCAGGATTTGATCAGGATTTTAGGATGTGATCGGGGACGAGACGTAAGGTTCGATCAGCTCTGATCATGCAATTGGCAGCGAGCCTGGGCATGTGAGACCGGTTCTTTTGCATCCGATCATTCTGCAGAATGATGGGGTGATTTTCGTGGGGGCTCAAAATTCCACCATCATTCTATTCTTGTACATACAGTTTCTAGAAGCCCCTTCGGCTGACGGTGGAAGTATCCAAGTCCACCCGATCACTCCCGCATTTAAAGCCGCCACTTCTGCTCCTATCTTCTTTATGTTAGTAGTAACTGTGGACCACGGAACAATATACGCCAGACAGATATGTTTGAACAGATTCCTCACCGCCACCGAGGTCACTATGATACAGTGGTATGGTGGCAAGTACTGTGTAGAGTCCAATGCCAATCAGGTGTGCATTTTTCCGTCGTTTGAGGTTTTGGATGATTTCTGGAATGATCCGGATTTTGTTTGGACCAATCCTGACTCGGGCATTGTTAGGAAGTTAGATATATAGATAGGGATAGGACACTGGTAATAAATGGTTTGTTTATTTTTTGTAGTTTCTACTAAATGTGACTATCAGATATTTGGTGGAAAATTTAATAGCGCTTTCGGACCATTGAATGTGGCAATTTCAGACTCAAATATACTTCATTCTTCACACTAGCCCCAGCCCAACTCGGCCAAGATCCACGATCAGAGACCACTCAGATCACCGATCATTTGCTGATATCATGATGTATGTTTGATCGAATGCAAGTCAAACAATCACATCAATGTACTTGAGCACAGCGGTCCAGTACGTCGTATATCAAGCGCCCAATCGTAAATACCAGCAATTAGATCTAATGCGTTCATTGATGAAGCTGGCTAACTAAACATCCATCAACTTGCCTAAAAAGGTTAATTTCCTGTCGGTTATGCACAACCACTAGGTTACATGCAGTACAAATGCCCTATATACCGGAAAAGTATCTAAAAATGTGCTGGTTGTTGCGAAAAAGAGACATACGGTTTAGCACCCACATTGTCAAGGGATCCTCTCTGTAGATAAATAACGGTTATTATCCCAGAAAACTCATCGCAACCTTAACTTCGCTCCGAATGATATCCAACTTCTTTTCACTCCTTTTAATTTCTTTAGCTGGAGCAGTTGTAGGTGCAGATGCCGACGACACTACGTCGACCACGACCATCACGACCACTCCGACCGTCACCATGACTACTACGGTCGGGGTGGTTGAAGCCATTTATGCAACGGCTTACATTTGGACCACTGACGGAACCTTGACCACTTCTACGGTGTACGGAAGCACTGTGACCAGGTTGGCCACCGACGCCGCTTCGAGCACCGAGACGTCTGTTTCGACCACCGTGCTCTCGAGCGACGAGACCGTGCCCACCACGGCTGCACCATCAATCACCGAGCCGCCAAGTTCGCTTCTGGGCGACTATGCCACCAGCTACACTACGGTCACCACCGAAGTTTCTGGGGCTCCGGCCGTGGTTGAGTACGTTGTGTTGTACAACAAGTGTCCCTGTTAGACTGTATTATATAATGTATAATTAATTAGTCAATAGAGCTGTATGCTTAATTGAGTAGATGACAGCTTAATAATGAATTCTGGCATGTAGTAGATGAATCAGACGGACGATGTCGACGGGACATGTGGATGGGACATATTTAAGGCCACATGTCGACGACATCCGAAAGCAGCCGCCAACCAGAAATTAATAAAAGCTACTACTGCCCACTTGGTCCCGTGACCAATCTCAATATTTCACGATGATTCGACTCAGACCGCTAGTATTCAAGAGAGGGGTCAGAACGCCCACGATCGACTGGAAGCCCATCCGCGCGTCGATGGGAGACGTCACGGACGCCGCCAACCAGACGAAGAACCCGATTTTCCGCAAGTTTTTGTTCTCATTAATGGTGGCCATGCCGGTCATCTCATTTGGGCTCGGGTGCTGGCAGGTCAAGCGGTTGAACTGGAAGGTCAACTTGATCTCCAAGTGCGAGAAGATGTTGGCGCGGGAGCCATTGGACGGCCTCCCGGTGGAAATCGACCCCGAGGTCATCGGCGAGTTCGAATATCGCCGATTCAGATTGAAGGGCCATTTCGACTACTCCCAGGAGATGTTCCTCGGGCCCAGAATCAAGAACGGCATGCAGGGCTACCTCGTGGTGTGTCCGTTTGTGAGGAAGGATGGTGGAAAGCCGATTTTGGTGGAGAGAGGCTGGATCAGTAAAGAGAAAGTGGTGCCGGAGTCCCGCGAGGAGGGCTACTTGTCGTACTTGGCCCGTCCCAAGGGCGAGGTGGAGATCGTGGCATTTTTCAGGCTGATGCCCAAGAAGTCGTCGCTACAATTCGACCACGAAGAGAGCACACGGCTCTTTTACGTTCCAGACGTCGAATCGATGGCCCAGCAGTCGGGCGCGTTGCCAGTGTACTGCCAGATGATCTACGACTTGCGGGACCACCCTGAGTACAAGACGCCGGAGAAGAAATGGCTGCTTTTCGGCAAAAAAGCAGAGCCCGAGGTGGCTATCGACGACTTTGAAATGCATTTCCAGGAGTTCGAGTTTGTCAAGCAGGGCGTGCCCATAGGAACCGTGCCCAAGGTGCTGTTCACCAACAACCACCTCCAGTACCTCGTGACGTGGTTCGGGCTTGCGTTTGCCAGCTCCATTGCGCTTGCATACAATTTGATGAAGCGGAAGAAGTTCAGCTCCGCCGAGAAGATCATCGAGGCCAAGCGCAGCGACATGAATAAGAACTGGTAGATTACATGTATATAGATTACCTAAGATAGCTCGTCAACCCGAACAATACCACCACGAGCGACAAATCGCCCACAAGCATGCTAACGACCTCCCAGTAGCCCAAGACCTGGATGAGGAGTGGCTGGTACGCAGCCACCTGCGGCACCACCATGGCCGCCATGGAAATGCCCTTCATGATGAGACTGTCGGAGCTGACGTTCTGGGTGACCTTGCGGCGGGACGACACGAGGTAGAACGCCGACAACGCCACGGCCTCGAACGCCACAAACACCGCGAGGAACAGGCTCGAACCCGTACCGGCGGCGCGCACGTAGCTGTAGGACGAGGAGCGGAAGTTGGCGTCCGACGTGAAGTGGTACCAGAAATTGAAAAGAACAGCAAAGTATCTGGCAAACAAGAAGTACACCTTCAATTGCTTCTGCTTATAGGTGTGGTACGCCAACAACTTCAGCTCGTACTCCATGTCCTCCAAGTTCTGGGGCGGCTCGCCCAGTTCCAGCTGTTGTTGTTTCATCATGTTCATCATTAGGTTGGAGATGGGGTCTGTGCCGTCGCCCCCCCCCCCGCCCGACAACTGGGTAAACAAAAGGTAGACGTCCGGCCGGGGCGCCCCCCGCCGCGGCCCCCCCGGTAGGGGGCGTGGCCCAGCCACCCAACCCC